>PVJC01007247.1:0-52198 GCA_004026665.1 Murina feae | reverse complement strand
GGGCAAGAGTTGTTTCAGTGGAGCTTTTATGCTCACTGCATCTGCCCCGAGTGTGTTCCTTGTGGATCTGTTTTGTTTAGGTTAGTCCCTCTCTGGCCACTGGGTGGGGCTGGCTCCTGTATCTTTAAGGAGGTGTTGCTGCAGAAGCCTCTGACGCACTTGGGAGGGGCGGGGCCTCGGGGAGTTCGCCAGGCGGGGCAGAGCAAATAGCTATGGCGCATCTCAGCCCTGTGCTGAGAGACACCAGGTCTCTGTTTCCCACAGTAATTGCTGCAAGCAACGCTGAGAGAAACCCGTTTTGGATTTCCTCCTGGTGCCAGTCAGTGCCTCTTCTCTGGGTGTCTGTGGGACCTCTGAAACTCGCCTGGAACTGGAGTTCAGAGCCGCTGGGAGCTTGTGGCTCTCTCCATTTTGGAAAAGAACCACGACCTCCAGTACCAGCCCTTCCCCGAGCCCGTGCGCGCGCCTCCGTACCTCTGTACTTAGCTTCCGCCACTCCTCTGAGTCTCAGACTCTTCTCTGGTTGTAGGATTTTCACTCAGCCAGCTGTCCTGTGGGTGCGAGTGGTGTCCGTGTGTTCTTTTCGTGGTTTTTCTGAAATAGTTGTTCACAGCTGCATATACGGTGTCTACCCTATGCCGCCATCTTGTTTTTTCCCAACAATAAAGATTTTTTAAAAATCTAGTAACTATATGTCAACAATATACTCAAGCTTACTGAATATGCAAATGAGCATAAATATCCTATATAATAAAAGGCTAATACGCAAATAGAATGAACGATGGAACAAATGAACAATCAAACAACCAAACAACCGGTTACTATGACGTGCACTGACCACCAGGGGCACATGTGAAACATGGCAAGCATTGGCTATGGTGAGGTGGTAGAGCAAGTGAGCAGGAGCACCAGACCAAGGTGGGGCACCGGTTGCTGTCATTGGGGTAGGCCTCTGGTGTTTTACTGAAAATTCTTTGCTCCCACAAGTCACAGTCCCACCAGATGCTCACACCCACTGCTGGCACTGGGGCTGCCACTTGCACCTGCTGCTGGTGCCTGGTGCCAACCCTGACCACTTGGTGCCATCAGTGGGTGCAAGTTGCAGCTGCCAGTTCCAATCACCCCTGAGAGCTTTTCCACCTCCTGCTGTTGGTGCCTGGCACTGGTCTCTATTGCTCGGCACTGTTAGCAGGTGCAAGTGGTGGCTGCTGGCCCTAATCGCCTCTGAGGGTTTCTCCACCTCTCCCTGCTTCTAAGGGGCAATCAGGGCAGCAGCCACCACTCTCACCTACTGATGGTGCCAGCCCCACTCACACTTGCTAATGGCATGAAGCAAGTAGGGCCGGCGCCAGCAGCGTGTATGAGTGGAATGCCTCAGTGGGTGAGAGCGGGGCTGGCACCATCAGCACATGGGAGTGGTAGCAGTGGAAGCTGGGCTGCCGGAAGGCAGGAGTCTGGGGACTATGGTGGGAGGGGCTAGGTGGAGACGCAGAAAATGGGCCAAAACCCACCACTGTGCCCACTGCAGCCTCGTAGCCCACGGTTCCTTTCAAGGTGCACGAATTTGTGCACTGGTCCCCTAGTGTTATATAAAACCAAAATAAAAGCCAGAAAAAATAGAAACAAATGAAGAACTAAGGAAGATAATAAAATTAGCAAATAAGAATTTTAAAACAACTATTATAATTATATTCAACTAGGGGCCTAGTGCACAAAATTTGTGCATGGGTAGGGTCCCTAGGCCTGGCCAGTGATCAGGGCCAATCTGTGAGGCAACCAGCAGGGTTATTTGAGGCCCCCACTGGCACCTGCCTTGGTCAGCCTAGAGCTGCCCTCTCACCTGCCCGCCCCCTGCCACAGCTGGTCACCTCCCTCTGCAGGGCAACTGGCAGGGTAATCGACCCCTGGCCCCTCCTGCTGGTACCTGCCTTGGTTGGCCTGGGGTTTGCAGGCTTGGGGCAGCTCCTGCATTGAGTATCTGCCCCCCTGATTGTCAGTGTGTGTCATACTGACCAGTCATTCCATCAGTTGTTCCACTGTTCAGTTGATTTGCATATTAGGCTTTTATTATATTATATAGGATAATTTAAAGAAAAACATTAACACAATGAGTGAACAAGTAGGTAATCTTAAGAAAGAAAGGGGAATTTAAAACACAATGGAAATTCTAAAATTGAAAAATAAAATATTTGAAATAAAAATCTCATGAGATGAGCTTAACATATATTAGACAATGCAACACAAAGATTAATAAACTTGAAGACAGAACAAGAGATTATATAAATGAAAACACAAGAAATAAAATGCTGGAAAAAAATATCTCAGGAACAATTGTTCTGTGGTGTAATATTAAGGAGTCAAATGTATATATAATTGAAACACCAGTAGGAGACAGAAGAGAAATTGGGGCAGAGGAAATATTTACAGAAGTAATAGTTGAAATTTTAGATAACATAAAAAATATAAACCCACAGATAAAAGAAACTTAGTGTGCTTCAAGCAGGATACACATATACACACTACACCACACTACAGTTGGTTATAATCAAATTGTTATAAACCCTGATGTGTTAAATAACAACAACAACAAAAAACTTTACAAACCACTTGGACTTTTAAGATTACAAAAAACAAAACAAAACAAAAACAACTATAAGAATTTCACTGATTTCTCATTAGAAACAATTAATAATTTAAACCAGAGAAAATTGGAACAATAGTTTTGATGTGCTAGCAGGGGAGAGGGGGAACCTATCAATCTAGAAATCCATATCCAAAGAGAATGTTCTTGAAATGTAGTCAAAATAAAGACAATGAAAGCAGAGAGACTTCTTCATTAGCAGACTTGCACTACAATAACTGTTCAGGGAGTTCTCCAAGCCAAAGGAAAATACTCCTAGATAAAATTTATCTGTACACTTAAAATCTGTGCATGTAAATTATGCCTCATTACAAAAGTCTTTCCTCTTAGGCTGCCTGTCAGGTCTCATCACTTAGTCAACCCTCCTTAAAGAGAACTGGAGTTTTCAAGTGGATTTTCAGCTGACTGGCAAGGTAAGGGACTACCTGCCCTCTCTAGAGATCTTGCCCCAATTCTGTTCCTTATCAGAAAAGATAAGAGATAACAAATGCTGATGATGGTATGTGCACTGTTGCTTGGGATGTAAACTGGAACTGTAACTAAGTATGGAGATTCCTCAGAAACAATTAAAAATAGAACTACCATATAATCCAGAAATCCCACTTCTGGGACTATATCCAAAGGAAACAAAATCATTATCTTGAGGAAATATGTGTACTCTCATGTTAATTGCAGCATTATTCACAAAAGCTAAGGTATAAAAACAAGCTAAGTGTCAGTATACATGTCACATTTTATATATGTCACATTTTTTATATACAGATTGTATATGTGATGTTTATATATTATGTGGGTTTGTATATATTAATTAGCCTTCAGAAGAATTATTATTCAGACTTTTAAAAAAACATATTTTATTGATTTTTTACAGAGAGAGATAGAGAGTTAGAAACATCGATCAGCTGCCTCCTGGATACCTCCCACCGGGATGTGCCTGCAACCAAGGTACATGCCCTTGATTGGAATCAAACCTGGGACCTTTCAGTCTGCAGGCCGTCACTCTATCCACTGAGCCAAACCGGTTAGGGCTTTTTTTAAAAAAGGAAATTCTGTCACTTGCAACAACATGAATGAACCTGCAGGGCATTATGCTAAGTGAAATAAGCCAGGGAGAGATTAATTAATTTAATGGGGGCAATTCCTTCACAATCTTATCTAATAAAAGAGTAATATTGAAATTGACTGTTTCTACAGGATGCCTAAGTCATGCCCACCAGTCCCTCAGAGTGGCTGTATGCAAATTAACCCAGCCAAGATGGAGGCCGGCAGTCATGGAGCTGGAGTAAACAGACACTCCCATTGCAGCAGGAGTAAACTGTCTCCCGGCCACCTGGGTTTCTCCCGGCTCCAGGCAACATACTTGCAACATTGTCTCGGGGCCCGACTACTAAGACAACATTCTTTCAATTATAGAAGCCACGAGCTGAAGCAGACAGGAGGCTTCGTTACCTGCCTAGGCCTCGGCTTAAAGGAACAGTGTATCAATTATAGAAGATAAATAAACCCCAGAAACCTGCTTCCAGCCAGCCTTGCTGGGACATTGAGTCAGTGGAAGCTGTGGGCAGCCTGAAAGCCTGAAAACACCCCTCAGCCCATCACCCACACTGGCCATACCCCAATGGGGTGAGGGTCCACACTGAGGGGCTTGGCCAGCCTGCAAACAGCCATCAGCCCCTCACCCAGGCTGACCAGGCACGCCAGCAGGTGGACATCCCCAGAGGGGTCCCAGACTGCTAGAGGGCACAGGCCGGGCTGAGGGACCTACCGAGTGCACAAATTTTTGTGCACCGGTCCCCTAGTGTTTACATATATCAAATCATCACGCTTTATATTTTCAATATCTTACAATTGTTTCTGTCAATTATAACTCAACTAGGGGCCCGGTGCACAAAAATTTGTGCACTCGGGAGGTCCCTCAGCCCGACCTGTGCTCTCTTGCAGTCTGGGACCCCTCTGGGGATGTCCACCTGCTGGCATGCCTGGTCAGCCTGGGTGAGGGGCTGATGGCTGTTTGCAGGCTGGCCAAGCCCCCCAGTGGAGTCCCTCACCTCATTGGGGTGTGGCCAGCCTGGGTGTTGGCCTGAGGGCCATTTTCAGACTTTCAGGCTGTCCACAGTGCCTTCAGGTTTTGGGCCCCTACTGGGGTACCTGGCCAGCCTGAGTGAGGGGCTGATGGCTGTTTGCAGGCTGGCCAAGCCCCTCAGTGTGGACCCTCACCTCACTGGGGTGTGGCCAGTGTGGGTGATGGGCTGAGGGGTGTTTTCAGGCTTTCAGGCTGCCCACAGCTTCCACTGACTCAATGTCCCAGCAAGGCTGGCTAGAAGCAGGTTTCTGGGGTTTATTTATCTTCTATAATTGATACACTGTTCCTTTAAGCCGAGGCCTAGGCAGGTAACGAAGCCTCCTGTCTGCTTCAGCTCGTGGCTTCTATAATTGAGACACTCTTGCCCTTAGAAGTCAGGCCTGGCCTGCTGTTTGTTTCAACTCCCGAGGCTTCTATGATTGAGACATTGTTGCAAATATGTTGTTGCCTGGAGCCAGGAGACACCCAGGGGGCCCACAAAGAGTTTCACTCCTGCTGCAAAGGAAACTGCCTGTTTACTCAGCTCCGTGAGTGCTGGCCTCCATGTTGGCTGGGCTAATTTGCATACAACTGCTCTGATGGGCTGGTGGGTGTGGCTTAGGCATCCCAGAGGGATGGTCAATTTGCATATTATGCTTTTATTAGATTAGATAAAACTGAAAAAAATTCTGTTCCTTCTCTCTATAAAATCTTCTCACTCCAGGAGTGTTAATGGCATGCATGTTCAAAAGGTGGTGGTGAATTCAACAGTTTGAGGAATTCTTACTTTTAAAAAAAGTTTTTCTGTGTGTTTTTTTTTTTGGGGGGGGGGTCTAAGAATTGGGTCTTTTGAGGATCTAGAAAGCTATAGCCCAAGGTTGCCTTTAAGCTGGGGATTTTTTAGTAGCCCATTTCCCTTCTCCACTTACCCTCCTCCAGAAAAGATTAGGGGTTTGAAGCCCAGAAAAATGTATTATGCCAGGGACTGTGTCTGTGCTTTGTAAGCTTCACAGGCATCTTGTACCCCGCCACTTAAATGGACTCAGGAAAGCTAAATGGTTTTAGAGTCCTTTATCTTTAGACCTAAGATTCTACTTTTGTGGATTGGGGATTACTGTGTTTGGTTTGCGTGTGCATTGAGGAGGGAGGATTCAGTACATCTGAAATTTTTTTGCAAGTGATATTAATCTATGAACTCCCCTTTTCTTCACCAGTCTTTACAATCATGTCTTGTGACTATTGTTTTATAAAACTTTTAGTTATCAGTGTACTTTCCCACTCATATTTTTATGCAAGCTTTACAATTTTAACCCATGAGATAGGATTATTTTTCTCATTTTACAGAAACTAGGCTCAGAGAAATGTGTTTGTACAACAGAGCTAGAACTGGGTCTTTGAGGTACCCAGTTCATAATCATTGTCATCACACTGGCTGGTATTATCTCACTTGGGTTGATCTTTGATATGTCTCTCCCTGTGGGCTAACTCTCTGGGCTTGCCTCTTAATTAGAACAACCCTGGCACCATACTAACCTCCTTTCCTTGCCAAACTCCAACTCCTAGCTTCCTGCTCTTCCAATTCTAGGTTCCTATTCACTGGACTCTGGAGGAACTTGAATAATTCCACATAGACCTTCCAGGTTCTGATCACAAATGTGCAATCATTTTTTCTTAATTATAACTTCTCTGCCTTCATGTGTGCTGCATCTCAGTCTAGACTATCTCTAATTTATATGCTGGTGCCCTCTCACTGAGCCATTGTAACCCAACAGTCCTCCCCTACCCTCTAAAGCCATTTTCTTATTGGTTCTCCACATCTCGGCTTCCAGCATGAAATAGGAGCGTTCCTTTAACAATCACTAAGTGAGAAACAACAGATTATGGTTAAGTTCCATACCTGTTTTCTGTGGGAAAGGGGTATCCTCCCTTATTAGCCACATCCTCTAAATCACAAAATTGGATTCATTCATTATGTGTCGCCTTGAATCTTTGCAAAATAGAGTGAAGTTGAGAGGATGTGATGCACAGATTTCACCAATTCATTCATATGGAATGAATCTTTTTACTTTACAGACAAATAATACAAGGTTCTGAGAAGGAAAGTAGTTTGATGAAGGTCACCCAGCAAGCTAGTGACAAGACCAGCCTTTCAATTGTTCCTATAGTGCATCTCCTCTGAGGTAGGTTTCTAGGTGAGGAAGCAATGATTCTGTTTGGGAGATTGTCTCTTAGATAGAAAGAGGAGAGATGCTGCCTCTGGTTGCATAGGCTCTATTACTCAAGAGAAGACCCTACATTTATGCACTTCTGAGGTTCCATTCCTTTGAGGAGGTTTGAGTGCAGGTCTCACCAGCCCTTCATTGTTTTCTCTTGAAAATATTTTTGCTGGGTTCCTATTTCTTGCTGTGGAATATCGTTCTCATGCATGCTGCTCAACCCTGAAGAGTTGATGGTGCAATTTCTATTTGTTCTTTTTCAAGTGTTTTCCACTTCAGAGCCCTCCTGCCCCAGTGAGGGAGATGGTATGGAATTCAGTGTGAATAAACTCAGTCATAGGACCCTCACTGTATTTCTTAGAAAAAAAATCAACACAACCTTTGATAAGCATGTCACAAGGCTTAATTTCCCCTTTAGAATATTGGTGAAAGGCAGCTTAATGAGCACACATAAGATTGCAGACTTTCTTGTAAGGAAATTTTATCTTCAAGGAAAGTCTACCTGCTTGTGCAAGGAAACAGTACTTTGCCAAAAACACCCCTTGGCATTTCATGGATGTTCTCTGAAGGGAAGAGAGAGACAGCTCATCTCAGCTACAGATTTGTTGCAGGCAGTAAGAGGCCAACAGGGAGTTGAAGTGTTTCCTATTACAGTTATTATTTTTGCTGTTGTCATTATTATGATCATGTTGCAAATTCACTAAATGGTAGCAACAGGGCCTGGGCTCAAAAAGAGACTCAAAAAAGATGCAATCCCTGCCCAGAAGCCTTGTTTTCTTAGAGCCTGATGTTTCCCCAGTAATCCATTCTCGCGGTCCTCTGGTGCTTATTGTGTGGTCTGCGTGCTCAGCCCATCCTGGCTAGAATGTTGATAAGCAACACTATGCACACAGAGGAACTGCCTCACTCACAAGCACTTTACTGCTGCTTTTGATAAACCAGAATTCTTTCATGATAACGTGACAAGTTTATTGACATCGTTATGCATATACTACCTTCTCCTCCAATAGAATTCAGATGCCTGGTGAGTTCAGAGACCCAACTGCATAGACATCCAATTCTCTTCTTCAACCACCCTCCTTGCCTGTTCTTGAATACTCCAGATGTTAAAGAACTCAGCTCCTCTTAAAGCAGCCCATTCCATTCTAATAGAGATTCCTTCTTTCATTAGTGTCTTATGTGTCTGCTAAATCCCTTGCTCTCTTTTCAGAGAGCTGCATTCTCTAATTCATACAGAAAAGCAGAGATTTCTTCCTCTCTTTGCTCATGGCTCTGCCCCTTCTGGAGTACTCCCTAACACTGGAGCTCTCTTTACATTCCTGGCTTCTCTTTTGTTGTCCTTCAGGATCCCTGAATATCACCTATAAATCATCTACAAATGGGCTGATGCTTAATAAGTCTCCCAAAGTTTAGTGGCTTTAAACAAGAAATGAATCATTATTTGTCATGATTCTGAGCATTGGTTGGAGAGTTGCTCTGCTGGTTTCTCCTGGGCCCCTATGTGCAGATGGAAAGCTTAACTGGGCTGGAAGGGGCAAGGTGGCCTCATTCTCATGTCTGGCAGTTGGTGCTGACCATTGCCTGGGACTCCTCCGCTTTCCTCCACATGACTATTCTTTCTTCACTAGGTTTATACTGTCCTTTTTACACAGACAATTTTCCAAGGGGTTAAAAACATAGCTTGCAAGGTCTCTTGAGACCTACACTTGAAAATAGCACTTTATTTCTGCCACATTTCTATTGGTCAAAGTAAATCACAAAGCCAACTCAGATTCATGCTGTGGAAATTAACTCCATCACTTGATAGGGTATGGCTTGTTCTTCAGGCTAACACACCCTGTCTACTGGGACATCCAAAAGGTACATACAGAAGTAGAAGGTACAGATGAAATAGGAGGGCTTTCTCTTTTTCTTTTGCCACTCTGTTCCTTTATTGTCTCAACACCAGTATCTCTGGGTGTATGGTAACGTACAATTTTTTTTTCTTTTTCTTTTATAAAATATATTTTTATTGATTTCAGAGAGGAAGGGAGAAGGAAAGAGAGATAGAAACATCAATGATGAGAGATGATCATTGATTAGCTGCCTCCTGCACATCTCCTACTGGGAATTAAGACCACAATCCAGGCATGTGCCCTTGACTGAGATTAAACCTGGGACCCTTCAGTCTGCAGGCTGACTTTCTATCCACTGAGCAAAACCAGCTAAGGCACAATTTTTTTCTAAAGACTTTCAATGATTTGGGAAAAGACTTAGTACACAGAAAGTATAATCATAGCAAATGTAAACATTGCCTTAAATCTCAAAACTGAAGAAACTTAAAGACTTGGTGAAGGATCTTCTGTGTCCACATTCTAATTTTTCGGTCTGGATCTTTTGTCTTCGGTTCAAGGATTTCCTCCTCTCTGATACCAAGTTTATTGTTCAAAGCTCTCCATCCAAATGTCCACTTTCACCATACTTTCTTTTAGGTTACCTTGCTTCTTCATGAAGGAAGAGATATTTCCCCTAGAACCTTTGCCCCTTCCTGATATAAAATGACTTAAATTTTAATCAGTTGGTCTCAGCACCCTAAACCCTCACCAATGTTGGTCATCAGTCAAATTTAATAGAACAGGCAGGCACAGGATGGGTGTTAAAACCATAGGGAAAGCTGAACATGGAGTTGTCTTTGAGGCGTTCTTTTTCACTTCCTTGTGAAGTCTGAGGCTTTGGTTTCTTTTTTTAGGAATCTATTAAAATAGAACCAGTTCTCAAAGTTAAACATCAGGGTGCATTTTTGTATGTGTGCACGTTTGTGCGGGTCTAAGAATGGTTTCGTTAGAATGGGTTTTTCTCAACGAAAAATGGAATCAATGGAACTGCCATTACTAAATGACAACATTTTGTCTCTCTCCTACTCAGTCTTAGTCCTTGCCAGAACCATAAAAGTCTTTGCCTTAAATTATTAATTCTATGGTTCCCACCATAATCCCAACCATACAATCACTCACAGTCACCTTTAAAAGGATGTGCTTCTTACTATATCTTGGAGGAAAATCTATCTTCTTATAACCTCCATCCACCAGTAATGATTTTCCCCTGAGGATACACAGACAAGGTCATCTTTTATTAGAGGCTTTCTCTATTTCAAGATAACTACCATTTCCTTCACAAGTCTATTTTCTTACCTAAACATTGAGGCTGGCTTAATAAAATGTTACCTGACAAATGTCACTTTCATTGATGCAAAAAAGATAAGAAAACATATTTATGCTCATACCTATTATTTTAATTCTAGATAGCTCAGTTGTATATCTAATAGAAGTCCAAATGATTGGACTCAGGATATGGGTAATGAATGAGATATTAAACATAAAATGTTAAATTATTAGTTCTATTTATATTCCTCTTCTTTTGTGTCTAAATACATAGTCAAAAAAGACAAGAAGGAAAAAAGACTATGGAAACAATCTATGTTTAATCTAATAATTCTTTACTCTAGCTAGACAAGTATCACAAATCCATTTAATAAATATTTAATAATAACCAGTAATATTTATTAATCACCTACTATATATTAGTCACTTTATCTGGCACCTAGAAAACTCTTGGCAAATTCCTGTTGGGTAAAAACTAGATATCACTTAATTAAAAAAACTTTGTGAAGTAGAATTATCCTCATTTTCTAGATAAGGACATTGGAATTTAGAGAGCTAAAGTGAGCAGGCCAAATTCTTACAATTAAGAACTATAGAACCCAGGTTCTTCTAACTTGACTCAGTGCATATCTGTCCTGGGCACTGCAGGGTGTGAGGTGGAGACTGCATAAGCAATTTCTTTGTATCTTTCCCTCTACATGTGAGAGGAGCAGCCAGGACTCAACTTAGAAAGGAGGGGAGTACTGAACTAGTCGTGAAAAAATAGTGGGCAAAGGAGGCACAGGAAGGGACAACAACAGGAAGGGACTGTGCCAGGGTGCTTGGAGAGAAGAGAATGTGCCAGGGTCCTGAGCAGGTGCTGAGTAGACCAGTCTAGCCAGATATGGGAAAACTCATTTGGGCATTGTTGGGAGCTTGGTTTGGAATTCTGTGTTAGTTTTGACTATAGTCTTGAAATAGTTTGACGGTGGGGAATCTTGAATAAAAAATTAAGAACCCTTGTTACTTGGATTGATCAAGACCCAGAGCACTGGTTGGCCATATTTCCAGAGGTATAGATGAGTCTGTTCAGGGAAGATTTCTCCCTCTTGTTGATGGTAGGCAAATTCTGGCTGGTCTTTCCTCACCGTTGGTATGGTAAGTTGTAAGATTCAAATTTGGTGTTGGGAATAGGAAACAATAGCTGCTTTCTCCTGCTTGTCACAAGAATTGGAAAAATTCAAGATGTCCAGCAAAGGGAGAGGATACTTGAGTACATAGTGATCTCCCTGACCTTAGAAGTGATTCCTGCACTAGTAGGAGCTTGATTTAAATTTGTTCCAAAATACTTTCCAAATGAGAGTATAAGAATTTAGAATTCATGTTTACTAGTATATGCATCTAAGACTGGGACAAAAACAGTGTGGGATGGAGCAGCCATAGGTCAAGTCCTCTCAGGACAACTGAGAAATGAAAAGCACAAGTTCTTATACACACACACATACACACACACACACGAGTCACCTTTCTGATTTAGCCTTATTCTAAAGTCAAAAAACAAGAGATAGGTTTCCCTTTCCCCTCATCTGGGCAGTGTAACTGTCTCAGGCAAGAAGAAAAGTTGATCAGTTCTTGGTCTTAAGTTTGCCAAGGTGCATTCTCAGCAACCAGCTGTTTCTAAGCTAATGCTTCTACCTAAATTATGCAGTTACACCAAGCCTCCTACAAGTCTCATGACATTATTTTTGGAATAATTTCACATGTTGCTACATAACCTTTCTGAGCCTGTTTCCCCATCTGTCCAATGAAACTGATGATAATTCGGGGGAGAGGAGCATTATAAGGATTAAAGGATACCACTAAACAATTTGCCAAATATAATATTTGGCACCTGGTTAGAATCTGATTCTTGCCTCATACGGCCACATCTCAGAAAAGTAAAATATGATTTCACTGATATGTGAGATATAAAACTGAAAACAACAAATGAACAAACAAGACAAACAAACAGTCAGAAACAGACAACAATATGGTGGTCACCAGAGGGTAGGGGTGAAGGGAAGTAGTAAAGGGTAAATTGGGGTCATATATGGTGACTTATTTAACTTTGGGTGTTGGATACACAATGCAATTTGCAGATGAAGTATTATAGAATTGTACACTTGAAACCTATATAATTTTATTAACCAACTAGGGGTCCAGTGCACAAAAATTTGTGCACTCGGGGGGGGGGGTCCCTCAGTCTGGCCTGTGCCCCTTCGCAGTCTGGGACCCCTCGGGGGATGTCCACCTGCTGGCATGCCTGGTTAGCCTGAGTGAAGGGCTGAGGGCCGTTCTCAGGCTGCCCACAGCTCCCATTGACCCAACGTCCCAGTGATGCTGGCTAGAATCAGGTTTCTGGGGTTTATTTATCTTCTATAATTAAAACTTTGTTGCTTTGAGCAGAGGCCCAGCTGGCCAAGGCATACAGTTTCCTCCAAACAGAAGCCTCCTGTTTGCTCTAGCTCTGTGACTGCTGGCCACCATCTTGACTGGGTTAATGTGCATACAATCACTCTGATTGGCTGGTGGGCGTGGCTTGGCTGATGGGCATGGCTTATATGTCTCAGAGTGATGGTTAACTTGCATATTGCTATTTTATTAGATTAGATGTCATCCCAATAAATATAATTGAAAAATGAATCAGAAAAAAATGACCTGTTTTGTGAGAGAAGTGTGTCAATAAAGATAGGAAACTATTTATTATTAACATTTTCCCCAGTCAGGTTCTAAGTTGCTTAGGTTCTTCATTCCAAAATTGGTGAGAAGAAGCTCAAATGAGACAGTATGGAGAAAGCCCCTTGCAAACTGTTAAAACCCTCTGCCTGTGAAAGGCCATGTTAGGCCGGGGAACCTGCTCCTGGCTTTGTAGCAGCAGTGTTGGTGTCGGAGGCCCTGCTGCTGCCAGAGGAGGCCCTCATTATCAGACCTGCATGCCTGTGAATGATGACCATGAGCTGCCCAGAAGAGGTTTTCTATCATCAAGCCTTCTTCTAACTCCAATTAGTGCAGCCTGAGTCTGTTCTGCTTCTGAACCCTGGGCCCAGAGGCTGCTCATAGAGAAGGTCACCATTTCTGGCTAGTATGACTTCCCAAGAGAAGATAAATGACTGATGAACCCATGGAGAGGAGAGAGATACACTTAATTAACAATGTGGGGTGGACAACAGAGGGTAGGAAAAACAGAATGCAAATTACACTGCTGCCCCAGTGGCTGCTGCCACTCTAATTGCTTCCTGGCACTGTCATGGGATTGCTTCCTGGCACTGTCGTGGGGCAGGCTGATGACAATGTATCTCACTGAAGACCTCTCCAAAGCTGTTTCTACGGGTGCTTCAGAGAAGGGCAAGGACAAATTCTGCCAGAGCTTTCTGTCACCAGCTCCATTGTGTGTACCTTCATAACTACAGATTTGAGACTGCAGCTCAACCCTCCCTTAAATGTAGACCTGGAGGAAGAGTCACCCCTAAATGTACTCATTTCAACTTTTTCTTTATAAACAAAACACATCTATCTATCTATCTATCTATTATCTATCTATCATCTATCTATCTATCTTTTTATCGTCTATTATTCTTCTAGGGCAGTGAGTGGTTCTCAGACCTCAGTGTGCACCAAAATCACATTAAAAACCTGTAAACCAGCATAAAACCTATCCTATCCCCAACCTATGGAGTTTAAGGGATCTGGTGCTTTAACAAGTTTCCCAGGTGACTCTGATGTAGGTAATTCTTAGACTGTAATTTGAGATACTCTATTGTGGGCATTAAAAATTAAATACAGACCTATGTAATATAGTTGAAACTGGAAGAGACTTTGGGGATATATATTTAGCACAGCCTTTCATTCTACGAATGGTGTCATCCAGTGGCTAAAGGCACAGACTCTAGCAAATGGCCAGAGTGTGAATCCTGGCTCGGCATCCTAAAAGCTGCGTGGTTTGTGGAAAGCTCCTTAATTTTCCTGTGCTTCAGTTTTCTCATTTATAAAATGGAGATAATATATAATGGGAATGGTACCTACCTCATGAGATATTTTTGTAAGGTTTAAATAAATTAATTAGGGGAAATATGCCAAAAAATGTTTGGCATATTAAGCACGCACTAAATATTTGTATTCTCCAGGAGGCAGAGAAACAGAATCACTTCTAGTGATATAAAAGAAGGAATATACATTATAAGAATTAGTCCATACACAATTGTGGAAGCTGGTTATATTGACTATTTAAGGCTGTGATTTCTGAATTTTGTGTTAGGCCTGAAGTTGATAGGGCTAGGAATATAGAAGGAAAGGAATATAGAAGGAAAGATAGACATAAAATGGAGATACCAAGAATAGACTAGCACCTGTAATAATTAGCTGGAACAGTGTCTGTCACCTTCTTTAATCTCAATTGTCTGTTGACCTACAAGATGAGTAGGCAACTTGCACCGTAGAGCTCCATCTACACACTTGGTTTGAGACTCGAAGAAGTTGAAGGATGGGAGGGATCTGGCAGGAGCTGGAGGATCTGAAGGCCCAAGTATCCCCCATAACAATCTATTCAGCCAGCAAACTGATGACAGTATGTATAAACTTTAACAAGTGCCTGCCCTCTTCATTGTTAGAGTACAACCATATACAATGTTCCCCTTTCAAAACTCATGTGACGTAACTTGGAACACTAACTTGTGGCCAACTCTAACTTGGAACTTTATAGGGAACAAAATTCTAACCTTAACTTGGAACTATGCAGAGAAGTGAATTTTAGGGTTTATAGATTTAGCTTAGCCAAGTGGGAATAGTACAAAATCACTACATTATCCATTTCTCTTAATATTTGTCAGAACACTGAGACACAGATGGAAAGTAACTTATTCAAGGTCACACAGCAAATGTGTAGGAGAAGATTGACAAGGGCCTGGACCTATTCTTTTCTATTTCTGCCATCCAAGCCTCCTGGTTCCCACAGAGATCTCAAGGGGGTGTTTATCTGAATAGTCAAGAGGCTCAAGAGGCTGATGAATCTATTTCAATAATACATTTATTGAGGACATGCCAGGTGCTCTGCCTTTATTCAGTAGTAGTCCTCACCCTCAAACTGCTCACAGAGAAGAAAACTGCATTGATAAGCACCAAAAAGGCTGAGGGGATGTGTGCTTCAGGAGGACAATGGTAGTGTTTTAAGACAGAGCTTGATGAAAAATGGCATATGAAGGTAACAACAGGGCTTTTGTCTTATACCCAAAGCTCATTAAGCCTAAGTCCTTCCTTTTGACTCTCTTCCCCCTTGATATTCTGCCCCGGTGAAGCAGGGTTTGTGTGGAATTGAGGGGTTTCTTACTATGCAGGACTTCCAGTGCTAAAAAAAAGTCTCTGGCAAGCTGGGATGAGTTTGGAAGGCCAACAAAATAGAGTGTCTTACTGAAGGGAAACAGCAAGTAAATAAGCAAAGCCAGTTTGGGATCAAGTACAGTATTCTTTTGGCTATTATGGTAGAAAAATCAAAACAACAACAACAACAAAACACCCACACAAAATAAACCAATGACCCTAAAGCTCTCAACTCAACAAGTCCAAGTACCACTCATAAGCAATAAGTAAGCCAATAAAAGGAACCAGTACTCTCCAGTCAACCTTCCCGGGAAGTTCTTGAACTTCTAGTCTCATTTAGGTTCCAAATCCTCTTCACTCTTGTCTGTTTCCACAAAGATATCAAAGACCATTTGATGTTGGATCCTTATAGCTTTTACTTGTGGTCTTTCACGGATTTTGACTTCACTGTTGCTTTCTTGATTCTTCCTGATTAAGCAGACCTAGAGAAGGACATCCACACTCAAAGCACCCAAGAAGGAAGGACCTGAGATGGCAAAGAGGGTACTGGAGTCCATGTTTGGTGCTAATGTTGGGACAGCCGCTTAAAAATTTCTCCAGCTCTTTGGATGAAAAGATGGAAACAATCAGGCGCGCCAATCAAGACCGTTAGCTTTCACCATACAAACAGCGTATCAGATGAATCACCTTCCGCATCTACCAACCAGGGTCTTTGTTCGGCTTGTTCAACTAAAATTAGCAGCCCATTCACAACCCATAATAGCTGGGGAATTATCTCATACACATGAGACAAAGGAGAGGAATCCAAAGAGGTGCCCCTTCCTCATGTCTCATCCACAAGATTCTTCTCCTTAAAAAGGCACTCTCAGGCGCCCAATTTGCCGCAATTACAGCAATCAAAAAAGCATTCAGCCTTCTTCCGCACCTGACGAGCCAGCTCACGCGCTCACGCGCTCTCCCCAACAGCGGTGGGGTGGATGCTAATGAAGCTCCCACCCCTCTGGCTTCAGCTACAGTCATGAATGCCTCCCCGACTCCCACCCTCACAGCTGACTCACAGTTCGAGGTACTTAGTCATGCCCACGCCACATGGTTGACCTCTAGCTGCCCATATCCACAAGGACTCACTGGTTCTCCAGAAAAAGAGGGCAATTTGCCTTTGATGTTAGCTTATATCTCTCTACCCCCAGATGCTGGAAAATAACTGATTATAGACAACCTCTTCCATTTTGTAAGTTTCTAAGGGTGGATAAAGAAGTTCCTGCCGCGATAACAGGTGCAGGTGTAGCGTCATGGAGAAACCGGGGCTTGTCTGATTGCTGCATTGTGTTAGCTTCCACGGCACTTGAATGGGAGCTTTGTGAGCATACAGTTTCCCCAGATTGCAGGAACAGGCTGCTGGTGGTGTTGGGGTGGGAGGTATGTTGATCAAAGGCATATTAACAAAGCGCAAATAAGTCTCAGCTTCCTCTTCTCACCTGCTTATTTGTTTTAGTCTAATGGCTCTTGGGAGAGCTGAAAATGTTATTTAATTATTCCTAAGCCCCATGTTACTGCTACTATGACTCCTTCCAGAGCATGCAGTCCCCAGAAAGGCATCAATACACATTTTTATGAACCACTCCAAGCTTGCCAATAGATGTACAAAATCTACAGGTACTACTCCAAACAGTCAGGCTGGTACTGAGTCATCCACAGGGACCACCTCTGTGCTAATTACTCCCTGAAGCACTCTCGCTGCCCACCCTCGAGGACACTGCTGCAGTCCTTAGATTATCATTCACTATATTTCTCTCAATCCCCACGAAGAGTCTTGTAAAATAATATGCAAGTGCTTATTGTTGGTAAGGACGGTCACTGAACCCAATGGGACATTCTCTCACTTTCCTCAAAAGTAAGATGGAGGGCCCTGACCAGTTTGGCTCAGTGGCTAGAGTGTCGGCCTGCGGACTGAAGGGTCCTGGGTTCAATTCTGGTCAAGGGCATGTACATTGGTTGCGGGCACATCCCCAGTGGGAGGAGTGCAGGAGGCAGCTGATCAATGTTTCTCTCTGATCGATGTTTCTAACTCTCTATCCCTCTCCCTTCCTCTCTATAAAAAAATCAATAATATATTTTTAAAAAAAGAAAGATGGAGGTAAAATAAATAACCTGAACTTCAAAGGTTATATGAGTCTCACATGAGATGCTTACAGAATACCTAATGTTTGATTGTGCAGGTGCTCAATTAAAGTTGATTATTATTTTATCATTGTTTCTGTCATATCAATTGTTAGGTTATTTTCTAATAACTTTCTCCAAAATGTCTTTTTTTTTCTCCCAAGCTGACAAATTCTCCTAGAGCAGGGAACTTCTAAATTTTCTTTTTACCAGACAGCTAAAATATAGAAAGGTCATTAGAATGGGATCCAGGAGCTTCTGGCTGGAGTCCTGATACTAGCCATGATTACCACGTTTCTTTCTCTGATTGTCTTTCATTAGGTGTCTTTGCCTCCGAAGAGGATTTTGGAACCTAAAGGTGCCCACATTCTTACTTCCCTCCATAAATGGCTTGACCTATTGAAATCCTACTCCTTCTTCTGGCTCAAATGCCTACCTTCTGTGAATCCCTTCTCTGGTTGCCCTACCTATGCTGGCCTCTTCTCAGACCTCTAGTCCCTTTGTGTTAGCACCATTTTGCAAAACTCCTTCCCTTACTGGGTTTTCTACATGTACATAACACTTTGAAATCAATGGCCCAGTGGCCAAATCTGGCCAACTTTCCCTTTTTGTCTGACCTAGAGCTAAGAATGGATGTTGTATTTTAAATGGTTGGAAAAAGTCCGAAGAAGAATCATATTTTATGACACATGAAAATTATATAAAGTTTCAATTTCATTGTCCGTGAATAAAGTTTTTTCAGAACATGGTGGAACTCATTTGTTCTGAATTATCTACAGTTGACTTCACACTACAATGACAGCATTGAGTAATTGCAACAGAGACTGTATGACCCCAAAAGCTTGAGTTATTTGCTATGTGGCTCTTTTCAGAAAAAGTTTGCTGGCTCTTGCTTTAAAAGTATAAAAAACCCTTCATATTTGCACATTCATTTGGTTCTCACAATAGGCCTATGTAGTATCTCCATTTTTTCAGAAGTTCAGAAAAGTGAAGGTACTTATCCAAAACTATACAGCTCTGAGGTTGCAGAACTGGTAGTCTCCATCCCACTTTTCTGACCACACCAAGATCTGCACTGCTTTTCAAGTTAGCCAACATTTCAGGTAACTCTCTGCCTTGTAATCTATTCTTCATCACATGCCTCACTTAGTATTTCCTAGGAGCGCCCTCAAGAAATCTGGGCATGTGGAAATGTGAGCTTGCATCGATGGCTCCCAGTCTCTCTGAAAAGGGGTGTAATTGTTAGCAAATGAAAGTTATGCTGAAGTTAGTTGGGTTACACCTTGCCAACCATAATTCTTACCTTAGCTAACTCTAATTGGGGATGGGGCAGAGGGGAGGCGAGACATGTTACTGGTGACTACTTTTTGCCAGCAAAATGTACAAATGAGTAGCAGCTAGTCTTTGGGAGAGGAAGATGGACACTCTAGGTGGGAATACCAGGTTCTGTTGAATGCCCTCCATGGCTACTGGGACCATTAGTGAGGCCTCACTCCCTCCCACAAACCAAAATTCCCAGTCTCTTACGAGAAAGTACCACCCGAGACTATGCAGAGTGCCCAAGAGTATAGTCAAAATTACCAATTGCTACCTCTGTGGAGACTTCCATTTGAGTGATGGGTAGCATATTTGACTTCTCCACAGAAGCAGAATCAATAAGATATGTATATAAATAATAAGATTCAGTATAAGGAATTGAGAGCCACAATGATGAGGCTAGCAAATCTAAAATCTGAAGTGTGGACCAGTAGGTTCAAGATCTGAGAGCTGATGGTGTAATTCTTGTCTTAAGGTAGTTAGAGAATTCTCTGTCACTGGGAGAATTTGGTCTTTTTGTTCTATGTAGACCTTCAACTGACTGGGTAGGGCCTACCTACATTTGAAGTGCAATCTGTTCATTCAAAGTTGGCTGATTAAATGCGATTTGCTTTCACAAATACCTTCCAAGTTATCACATATAATTAACCATCACAGCATGCATAAACACTTTTTCTATTGTCTCTCTCTGACAATTCCTGTTTTGTATGTGTTTCTAAACAAGTGGATTTAGGAGGTAAAGCAGTTGGAGAGCCATGTGATGTTTATGCTTCTTCGTTCAGTGTGGTCTAACAGTAACACACTCTCTTAGGGGATAAAACTGTCACAATCGTATAAAGCACTTTTCAGTCCACACTCTCATTGGTTTCTCACATAGGACTGAAGGAAAGTACCAAAATTAAAAAGGAGCCTGTGGTCAGCAGCACCTCTCACCTCCCACCATGAGAATGTGACCTTTTAAAATGTTCCAGGAAGCAGCAGTCCCCGGGCCAGGGACAAACATTTCTGAGAGATGAGATTACCAGGTGGGGTCGCTGATCAAGATCTAGCCCTGTTAACAGTTAACGAGCCATAAATTCCCCTTCTGGTAAGCCCCAACGCCCTATTTCCCCATTCTCCTCACTATGCAACTCCCACCCCCAACTTGCGGTTTTTGCCTTTATATACGTGTAAGAACTGCTGCTCAGGGCTCAACTCCTCTGCTCCTGCGTGAGTTACGAGTGGAGCCCCAGTGCGCTGGAATAAAGCCTCTTGCTGTTTGCATCAAGTGCCGTCTCTCGCAGTTGATTGGGGTCGTCGTCGATTAGCCAGGACAGAGTGAGGGTCCTGTCCCAGGCCTTTCAGGACCAGTAGTCAACAGTTCAATGTACTCATTTTCCAGATTAGGAAACTGGGACTTACATGGCAGAGGAGGCTTGCCCATGTTATCCTACACAGTAAGTCTGTCGGAGAGCCAGGACAGCTGCGTAGGTATCCCAAAGTCCTGTCCAGGGTTTTCCTGTTCCATACCCAAGGTTTGTACAAATGGAAAATAATGATGCCAGAATACAAGCTGCTGCTTTAAGTAGGTTTGGGATTTTTTAAACAAAGGGTCTGCAGGGAAAATTGTAAAAGACTGATACTTAGTGTTTCTCCCAATGAGCTCATCTACTTGGGTTTTCTCTGCTTCTCTTTGTTTGGAGCAGGCTATTTTACAAGTCTGTACAAATAGAAATTAAGTTGCAGGGATACAGTTGTTACTATCCTACTTATGAGTAGTAGGAAAGGAACAAAGGGAGGGCCGACATTTGCGCAGCTTTGCTGAGGAGGTACAGTTTAACACTCCTCGGGAAGCCTCTGGTCCATTTCCTGTAGATGACTGGGGAAAGGGACTGGACAGGGGCAGAGTAGACACAAGCCCAGCAAAGTCCGGGAGAAACAGGGAAGGTGCTGCCAGATACACCTGATTCCAGGTCATTGGCCAGGATAGTCATGGCCACTGCAAGCACAGGAAGATTTGAGATATTTAATCCCCTAAGCAGAGGAGTGTGCTCCCTTGCTCTCTTGGCTCCTGGTGCTCTTGCTCTGGGCTGCCGTGGCTCTCACACCCCTGTATTCTCCCACACACCATGGACAATGGACTGAAACTAGCCTGATGCTGCCCGGGACCTGGCTGCAATATGGAACCAAAACTTTGGACTCGGACTTTGCTTCTGGCTTTACTGAAGGGATGTAATTCCATGAAAATAAAGCTTTCAACCATGTCACATCCTCCCTTATTCCAGTGATACTAGTGATGGAGAAAGAACACCACTCTTTTCTCCAACAATAATAGTAATGCAAATAATTCCAGTCCACAGAAGTGCAAATTGACCTGGAGATAGTGACCACTTTGGCATCCTTTTCTAAACTTACGTCAGCAGTCCATATTTGACTAAAAATGTATGGTACTATGCATTTGCTTTTGCATTCATTGTAACCTTCATTAATTACTGAGTTAAAAAGGAATCTTTGGCATGTATTCATTTTATATCTGTATGAGAATCATGATTATACTCTTTCTTAAATATATCTTTTAATAGGTCTTATTGGGAACAATACGTTTGCCTGATTTCCTTGTGTAGTATGAACAATACACACCTTACCCAAAGAGTAAGTTGAAGCTCCTGTGAGCTTCTGAATATCATGGAGAACAATAGCTCATTTTGTAAAGAAGTGTCAAAAAGCACCTTCACTTTTATCATCTCATTTGGCAGCTGGATCCCAGAGTGGCAGAGCTACTGTTTCAGAAAAGAGGGCCAACAATTTGGATGTAATGGAAGTTTCTGAGAAGTCAGTTTCATCACCAATGATGTTATTCAACTCTCTTTTTCACTTTCCCTTGAGAACAAAAGCTGGTTTTACATTTTAATGGATTTAATTACCACATGGAGATCTGAACAGATAGAAAAGGAACAGGCAGTGTGGATGCAACGATGGTCTATTGAGCAGCACTTGAATTAATT
Organism: Murina feae; assembly: GCA_004026665.1. Taxonomy (NCBI): domain Eukaryota; kingdom Metazoa; phylum Chordata; class Mammalia; order Chiroptera; family Vespertilionidae; genus Murina; species Murina feae. The sequence goes on along the minus strand of PVJC01007247.1, from coordinate 30,347 downwards.
TGGAGTTTTCATCCCTGTGATTAGCATGGTTATTAGTGTTAATACCTGAAGTTCATGTGAACATGGTGTTTCTGTGAATTTGAAGCATTAAAATAGGCCTGATTTCCTAGTATTTGTTTGTTTACGTATTAATCAGTCCATTCACAAGTGTTATGATGCTGACTTACAAACCACCTCCTTGCGTCAACTTCTCAGCATGACTTAATAAAGAATGATATTGGGTCGCATTTAGTCAACATTTAATGCTAATAGGTTGTCCTTGTCTATTTTGGTGACTTCCCCATTGTGGACATTCTCTCCTTTGTCATCAGACCACCATGGAGAGGACAAACAACCTCAGAGCTTATGGAAACAGTCTGAATTGGGGCTTAATGTACCAGATCTCCGTTCACTTGAACTCTTGGGGTGACAGTGGGAGAGCCATGCCTCTGCTCTGGGCCTCAATTTCCCTTCTATAAAAGAAGAGGTTTGTGTGAGATGATCCTTGTTCCATTTCATCTGTATGGCTCAGAAAGAAAATTAAAACGGAGAGATGACTGGACAGTCATAAAAATGTAAAGTTGTGATTAAGAGATCATCTACCTTAATACATTAATTCTTCAACAGAGGACAATGAGACCAAAAATTGGTGAGTGATATCCAAGGCCAGAAAGCAGATTAGGGTCAGAGCTGAACCTGTGTGCAGATTTCCTAATTTATAACTGGTGTCGTTTTTTAGTTATAATAACATAGTCTTAAAATAGAGTAAATAAGATATCAGACAATGAGGCTCATATAACTTCCACCTAGTTAGTATAAACGATAACTTTTGGCCATTTCTGTCTGACCTTTCCTCTCTCCCTTCCTCACTGCCTCCCTTTCCTTCCTTCTCTCTCTCTCTCTCTCTCTCTCTCTCTCTCTCTCTCTCTCTCTCTCTTAAATGTAATATTAAAATCCAGTTGAATTCAAAATCCTCAAATGACCATCCTCTTAAGCAATCACTATTCTGAGGTTTATCTGCATTATTCCTACTTTGTTGATGTTGTTAATATTTTTATTCCATATGACATATTCATTTTCTATTTGATTAATTAAACCTTATTCACTTTTCCCTCCACTGGTTTGAAAGTATACCTTCTATCTCTTTTAGATGGAATCCTTACATTTTTAATAATCCTACATGACATTAAAAATGACCTCCGTTTAATCAGACTCCTAAGCAGAACTGATGCTGTTGTAATAACCTGTTTACTTTTCAACAGAAAAGGAGTGAAAGGGAAGGCCAAATAAAATAGGTATGGCCCTTTTGCTTTATAAGGTAACATCCACACATTGCAGGGATTAAGGCCTGGATGTCTTTAGCAGCCATCATGCAGCGAGTGTCCAGAGTTTCTCTTCATATTAAAGCTTAGTCTTTTGGAGCCCGCATGGTCTGCTGTAGGCCCCAGTTAGTAGACCCCCTTGGTTGCACATGTTACTGGTTAAGACAGGGCTCTTGTCTGTTCATTAGGATTATATTAGTTTGGGCTTGGGAAGGACCAGGAGGTTTTTCAAAATAACCAATGAACTTTCCAAGCTTTCATGGGCTTCTGATGGGTCCAGCCCTGACCAATCCATTCTTTCCCGAGGCTAGAATGGCAGGCCTCTATAGTCACCATTTAGACTCCTATTGCACATGTGCTTACCTCCCCCTTTATTGTTTTTAACCCCTTCCCCCACTGATAGGCAGGGGAATGCACCCGTGGTTCCCTAGGAAGTGTGTGAAGCTGTAACTTTCTAGTGAACCGAACGGGCACACTGTCCAATTCAGCTCTCCAGCTCCTTGGGCTCAACAATGTCTGATTCCCTTTGCTTCCTTCCTTTATTAATACCTAGCTGCCTATGCTAATACAACAAGGTAAATGTGACTCACAAGATTTAAAAGGAGAAACAAATAACTGTTTTTGAGAGGCTAGGAAGGCTGCGATATGGATTGGGATGGGAGTACCCAGTAAGGCAAAAGACGAAAGTTTGATGGAGGGGAATTAAAACATACATATACATTTTTAAATTATTCTCCTTGAGAAATAAAACCCAGTAACTCCAAAACACTACAAATGTGGTTTCAGACTATGTCAGTAGATTGTGTTTTCTACTCCACAAGCAATTCTTGTGCACATGTTATATGTAGGGGATTGATCACGCTGAAAAGACAACTATGGGATCAACTTGAATTAGGGAGGACTATAGTCCAGCTCTGACCCTACAGTGGCCTTGTTTCACTTGTTTCCTTTTCTACTTTGGATTTTTCTTCTGCACACCAGGGATCTAACATGCTCTTGATGCTCTAGCAGTCTAAATTTGAATAAGGAGAATGTTTATCTGTTCTGTTGTCTTCTCTTTCATTACTCAGTCTCTTTCAACTGTCTTAAATTGTTTTTCTTTTATTTTCTTTTTATTTTTAACTAGTGGCCCGGTGCATGAAACTCATGCACAGAGTGGGGGGTAGGGGATGGTGGTGGTGTCCCTCAGCCCAACCTGCACCCTTTCCAATCTGGGACCCCTTGAGGGATGTCTGACTGCCCGTGTAGGCCCGATTGCATAGGTGGCATTGGACCTAAATGGGCAGTCAGACATCCCTTTCACAATCCAGGACTGCTGGCTCCCAACTTCTCACCTGCCAATAGCTCCTAACCAATCCCCTATCAGCCTGATCAATGCCTAACTGCACCTCTGCCAGCCTGATTGCCCCCCAACTGTCCTCCCCTGCAGGTCTGGGTCCCTCCCAACTGCTCTCCCCTGCAGGCTTGGGTCCCCCCAGCTGTCTACCTCTGCAGGCCTGGGTCCCCCCCAACTGTCCTTCCCTGCAGGCCTGGGTCCCTCCCTACTGCCCTCCCCTGCAAGACTAGGTCCCTCCCAACTGCTCTCCCTTGCTGGCCATCTTGTGGCAGCCATCTTTGACCACATTGGGGCAGCCATCTCATGATGGTCAATTTGCATATTACTCTTTTATTAGATAGGATGTTTTTATTGATTTCAGAGAGGAAGGGAGAAGGACAGAGAGATAGAAACATCAATGAAGAGATAATCATTGATCAGCTGCCTCCTGCATGCTGGAGACTGAGCCCACAACTCAGGCATGCACCCTAACTCAGAATCAAACCATGACCTCCTGGTTCATAGGTCAGCAGTCAACCACTGAAACACACCAGCTGGGCTTTGCTTTGTTTCTTTATCTTCTTCTTTTGGGATGGCTCCTCACTCCCCTCCCTCATGGTTAGTCTCCTTCCACGTTTAGTCTCTGCATAGTTCTTCCTCATTACCTAAGTACATGTAAATTGGCCATGCTGCTGATGCGGAAGCAATTTTTTAAATTGGTTAAAATGTACGAACGTCAATGTGACGAATTCTTCCACTTTTGGGCTCCTCATGATTTTAATCATCTAAAATCAGCCATTCAAAAAATGACAGCCTGAGGACCAAATTCCCTCAGCATCAAATTTTTTTGTTTTGTCCTTTGATGGTGTGTGTGTGTGTGTGTGTGTGTGTATGTGTTGTGTTCACCAAAGTTGTTAGTGGGTATGGACATTATTTAACTCATCAAGTAGCATTGAGCACCTGCTGTGTGCCAGCACTGGCTGGAGAAGTGAAGATAAAAATGAATAATATCCAAAGTGTCTGCAATCAAGTTGAGCCTTGGAAACTTGATAGATGAAAGCACATAGGCCATGGTTAAGAGTATAGAAGGGATCTTTGGCTGCATTTAAAAAATATTCCAGTGCAAGACCAAAGAATGCTTTATTCTTACCTTTAGCAGAGGGTCCTTGGGTGTTGCTGAACACACAGCAAGCTGTCGCCGCCTGGGAACAAAATTGCGATGAGGGCCTGATAATCCCTGGAAAAGGGCAGTCTATTAGAAGTTGATTTAGTGAACAAGCATTAGGCATATTAACTGCCTTTGTAAGCATCAAATCTCTATCTTGGGACTCTTACATTGAGGAATATCATTGCTAGTAGAGATAAAGAGAATTGGGCCCCAGAGGGACTTTAAACTTGATTATTCAATCAGCTATGAGTGGAAACCAAAGACCAGCAAAACTGGCCAATCTTGCCCGAGTTTCAGGCAAAAAAAAAAAAAAAAAAGCAAGACAGACCATAGTCCAGGTGCTGCTTGTATAAGGTAGGCCAGGTCACAAGTAACCTGGGCTCATTGAGTGCCCTGGATCTAGATAATTAGGAAGTTCTCTTGTCATCAGAATGGGGAGTAGAGAGAGAGAGAATGATCCACTTTACCAGGAGCAGGTGGCACTTCCATCAACATAGGAGGAGTCATTGTCCTGATGTAGTTTGAATGAGTTTATAGGAGGAGCAAGAATTTTCTCTCCTCCATCAGGACCCTGGATAAAGGACGTTGTTAATGAGGTGAACAGATGCAGGATGGAGGAGTTGGCTCAACCCCAATCCAGTTTAGAGCAAGTTTAGAGACATGAGCAAGTTTAGAGAGATGGACAAAGAACTTTCTGGAAACATGGTGAATTATATTCTGATTCTAAATAAATGCTCATATGAGCAAAGTGACTTAGCTAAGACCATTCTGTAGGAACAAGGTAGAAATAGGTCTTCTGACTCCAGATCTGGGATTCTTTCTATCTCACCACAGCTACAGGACAATAGGCATGCTCTAGGCCAGAGCATGTTGGCAGGTTGGCAGAGCACCCTGGACAGGGCTAAGCATGGAAGATGAGACTCCTTTCCTTGGGGAGAAAGCAGGTCAGAGAATATGGGAGAAGTACAATAAGGCAGAAGCCACCTCTAACTATCCCATCCCAAGGTAGAAAGGCTCCTGCCTGCTCTTAACTTCTCTAATAGCATCTATATAATGAGTGGAAGGTGTGGGGAAATTTTGAGTGCTTTGCAATAGAAGTTTATACTGAGGGGTATATAAACAGATCAGAATTACTTTCTCAAAGTCAAAGAGGGACTGTTTATAACTCCAAGGGGGATAGAATAGGTCATTTAGCCTTAGCCGGTTTGGATCAGTGGATAGAACGTCAATCTGTGGAATGAAAGATTTTGGGTTTGATTCCAGTCAAAAGCACATGCCTGGGTTGCAGGCTCCTCCCTGGCCTGGGCCCTGGTCAGGGCATGTGCAGGAGGCAACCAATCAATGTATTTTTTTCGCATTGATATTTTTCTGTCTTTCCCTCTCTCTTCCACTCTCTAAAAATCAGTGGAAAAAATATCGAGTGAGGATTAAAAAGAGAGAGAGAGGTCATCTACTCTGTGATATGACACCATAATTTCCTTATATCCTTAGTAAAATCTTTAAACAATTAGAAAATATTTGATAAGAGTAGATTTTGGGGGGACACCATCAAAAGGTCTGAGTCCAGGATGTTGCAGAGAAAGACAGATTACATGGGCACTGGCATAGACACAAGAAGTGAGCAGAGGGCTCTAACAAAAATCTGAGGAAGAGCTTTGGAATATCACAAGTTGTGGAATGTGAGTTAAGGTCAGGCTTAACCAGACCTCCAAGCAGCATAGTGGCCTCATCTGCTCTCCGGATTCCACTTGAGCATCCTCTGTGCCCACTGAACTGTGAGTTTTCAATGTCAGGGACTGTCTCCACCGTCTCTGAACTTCCCAGTGTCAAGCACAGTTCCTGACAAATGGGATGCTCTAAACTAGTGTTTGGAGAATGAGCAATGCTCACATCTCTCTCCTCAGGTCAAAGGGAACAGCAAGGAATCTATATTGCTTGTGGCTATTCTGTGCTCAAACTGAATTCTCTTTCATTCACCACTTAGCTGCTATTGAACTTGTTTCTCCAAACTCTGTTACTTCAAATTTGATTAATTTGAGCTGAAAATGACATTTCAACCCCCCAACCCCTGTTCCCAAACATGTAACTCATCAGAAATGCCTCCCACTATTTACAGTTTCACTTCATTGAAATACGATCTTGCCAGGCGGACAGCAATGTGGATTCAGTGGAATTCAATTTTCCTGATCACTGGCTTCATCGATCCGTCTGTTTACAAAGGGCTGACGCAAGCTTCAAGCCAACTCTCACTGATGGTGGGTGAACCGCTATTATGTCTGTTATATGAAGCATTGTTAGACTTTAATGATGGGATTCTGAAGGACCACTTTATTATTGCTGTGTTAAGTTTTACTGAAATCCTAACATGGGCCAGGAGTTTTTACTATTTGTTCATATTTAATCTTTACAGCTGGCATTTGGTAGATGAAGAATCTGAGACTCAGAAAACTTGGAGGGGGATGTTATCCATGGGTACAGAGCTGGTAACCTGTACAGCCAGGATTCAAACACGGTTGTTTTGAATTCAAAAGTGAATACTGTCCATTATGTTAGATTTTCTTCTTAGGAGTCAAGGCAGGGGAGGCAGAGAAAGGTGATCAAGAAAAGAATTCAAGACAAGCTAAAGGGGAAGAAGAATGACTGCAGTTTATTATTCAACATACTTGCCCAGATCCCCATTGTGTCTATATAGACATTTGTCAGGGATAGCCAAAAGGCCACATGTGGCACTGGCCTGTCCCTGCCCCCCTGTAGTGTGAGCTCCTTGAGGGTGCACTCAAAACATGTGCACTCACGGTGGAGCCCAGACCCAGAGGAGCCATGAACAAATTTGGTGCTAGACAGTAGGTACCTTGAGGGCAGGGCATACAGATGGAAGCCCAGGAAAGGAGCCTTTGTGGATCCTGCAGGAAGGCAACTTTCTCCTTGGGTTTCCCTGAAGGAATGACCTGGGCATCTGACTCAGAGGTTAGAAAACAGGAAGGGACTCCCCTAGAATTCCAGTACATGAGGTCGCTTTGCCAAGCTAAATCCACCTCAGGGTAAACCCTGCACATTCTCTTTTCTCACCCAGGCAGTCAGAAAAGTGTCTTGGTGGGACCTGCCACAGCTCCATCAAAGTCACCGGACAATGATTACTGCATCTTTCAAGCTAAAGGACACTTGCCTTCTTGTTTATAATTGTGTCAACTGACATCTGTTCCCTTGTAGCTACCCTCAATTTATGAAATGCATAGAACTTCTCTAAGGGAATCATGTTTTTCATGCAGTTGGGCATGCTTCTCTTTTTTAAAAAAATATATTTTATTGATTTTTTTCACAGAGAGGGAGGGAGAGGGATAGAGAGTCAGAAACATTGATGAGAGAGAAACATCAATCAGCTGCCTTCTGCACATCCCCTACTGGGGATGTGCCTGCAACCAAGGTACATACCCTTGACCAGAATCTAACCCGGGACCCCTCAGTCCACAGGCCGACGCTCTATCCACCGAGCCAAAATGGTTAGGGTATGCTTCTCTTTTCAGGCAATAATTCTTCTTGATATCAAGGCCAAAACTGATCAATAATGGCCCTCAATTTTACTGAAAACTGAATTTGGCATTATGAATTTCCTTCCACACGTTGGATAGAGCTGTCACTTTTAAAATTATAAAGTCTTGAGTGTTTTCACAGACCTTCTACAGGGTATGGTTAGCCAAGGATAGGATCACATAGGAGATGCATAGTAAACCTGAAGTAGGTGAGGCTGATGCTATTATTTCTATTTCACAGATGAGGAACTGAGGCTAGAGAATGTATGTGATTTCTTTAAGTTCACACAACTAAATAAATGATGATGCTGGGATGAGACTGGGTACTTCATTGTCTAGTTCAATGTCATGCTGTGTGTTAAGGCTTGACCCCTGCCAGCATCTTATAATCACAGTCATACTTAATTTAAAAAAAAATTGATACTTAGGGAGAGGAAGGAACATACACACACACAAACACACACACATCAATGTGAGAGAGAAATACCTATCAGCTGCCATCTGGGGAATGAACCTGCAACCTGAGTATGTGCCCTGACCAGGAACTGCAACTGCAGCCTTTTTGTGTACTAGGGCCAACACTTCGAGCAACTGCAAGGCTAGGCCACAATCATACTTTTATCATTAAATCTTGAATCATATTCATTTCTCCTAAGAAAAGAAATCAGGATAGGCTTAACCTGTTGTTTTAAATACTATCCAGTTCCATTTCAAAGAGAGAAACTTGAAGAAGCCATTCTGGTGGGCAGCAAAATGTCATGGTAGGTTCAGTGTCTGGAAAACCAATATCAACAATCAGGTTAGGAAGCAAAGTCTAAGATGATCTTTCTAATCTTATTAAAAGTTAACTCCAATTCCCAACTCAGCTGATAAAAGTCCAGTTATATTGTAGGTCTAAAACACTCTCAGTCCAATATTTCATTGCTTTGCTTTACTTGTGCTAACTATCTGATTCCTCACACAGAGAGAAAATATCAGAGCTTAAAAATGTGTATTTGTCCTGTATGCACACACACATGCACACATCTATATTGTTTCTAAGCCTCAGTAATTACAAGGTAAATTTTTTAAAAAAGAAAATGTTATAAAGTTTGCCTAGAAATTGATTAATCATCCTGATTTATATTTTGTATTCCCAGTTGCAAAGAGAGAGGGGAGGTGATGAGAAACAGAAATATTTAAAAAGAAATAAATAGGCAGAGAAGCATGTCTTTGACACATACACAGCATTAACTAATAATCTATAAACTATGTAAAGTATACTACAGTTTATAAAGCACTTTCACCCATGAACATTTCTGCTGTGACCCTCAACACTATCCCATCTATGATGTAGGCAGAATAAGCATAAATATCAGTGTTTTTTAAAATGAGGAAACAGGAAAATAGAAGCAGATCTAGAGTCCTGTTTTGGAGCCTCTGATCTAGTACCTTCTCCTCTGCTAGCATTTCCACACACATGCGAGCCTTCACTACCATTGCACTTACCAACAGAAGAAACCATTACAAGTGCTGTATGCCCACTCATTTAATATCTAGATGTTTAGACTCTGATTCAAAATGCAATTGAACTTCATCAGTTTTATACCTACCAAAATATAATGCATGGTACACCTTGGGGAGGGAGTTGATTAAGAAGAAAAAAAAGCTAACCACAATCTGTGTAAATGGTGTGGTTTCAAATAGTTTGTGCTGCATTTGTACAGTAAACACTCTTCAAAATACTTTGTCCTATGCAACCTCTTTTTATCTTCATCAGAGCCCCATGAAATGATCATACAATCCCCATTTACGGTGAAGAAACTGAGGGTCTGTCTATTGGAAATAAGTCACATTAGCCACTAGTCACCTTAGCTAGAAGCCGTGCTATTGGTGCTGGTGGGTTGGATGTTGGGAGGGAAGCAGGAAGGGGAAAAGTAAGAGATGGGGCGTGTGGTGGAGGCAAAACCCAAGGGGTATAGGTTGCTCAGAGAACAAAGCCCTAGAAGCAAGGCGAGGGATCATTTTCAGTAGCCCCAGGATCAAGGCGAGGCTTCCTTTTATTTGTGTTTCAGTCTTCACTGGCATCTGTCCTCCTCTCTTTCCAGATTTATAGACCTTCATCATTGCCCTTTGTGTGTTCAGGAGACCATGTACACAGATATTGTTCTTATGGAGCCCCTGTAATTCCATCTCTACCCAGACTCTGGAGTCTGATAAGGAAAGACAGCAGGTAGAGAGGGAGCTGGGAGACCAGCAACCATGGTCTCTTGTGACAGCCTGATGGGATGAAATAATTCTCAAGTTGCACAGCCTGAAACATGCATGTCCTCTGAACTCATGGTGACAGCTCTGCTATACCCATAGTTGGGTGCTGAGACCGTCTCGCCCATTTCAGCACCTATGGTGCAAGTGTCCTGTGCCATGGTGAGGTCATAGATCATGAGTCCTTGACTTCCAATCACCATTCAGCAAGAATGCCTAGTGAAAAATTTAATTTTTTACTTTTACAATTATTTATCAAACAGTGAAAATCAGCACTGTACCAAGAACTGGGAACAAAGGTAAACTTTTATTTAACAAATGCTTATACAACATTCACTTTATGCTAGGCACTGGTTTAATTGTTTTATTAACTAATTCAATTCTCACTCCAACAATAAAAGGAATATTATTATCCCCATTTTCCAGATGAGAACACTGAGACACAGAAAGGTTAAGAAACTGAGGTCACACAGCGAGTGGCTATTAGAGCTGGAATTTAAGTCCACGCTGTATAACTTCAAAGTGAATGCTCTTGGCCATTGACTTTCGAAATTAGAGCTGGAATTTAAGTCCACGCTATATAACTTCAAAGTGAATGCTCTTAGCCATTGACTTTCAAAATTTCTGCCTTAAATATTTTATAGTCCAGAGGACCAGACATACATTTTACATACAGTAAGATGTGTGCAAGGTACTGTAGAGAAAGTTTGAACAAGATGTACTGGCTGTTGTTGAACAAGTGGTACTGCTTGGCACTTCTCTAGTCCTTGACCACCTCCCATACTATTCACACTTGCCCCCTACTGATCTAGTGTCACATATAACTCAAGCACCAATCCTATTACTGTCAGGGAAGATTTAAGGCTTCCTATGGCAGGAGTGTAGGGCACATGGCACAAGGTGGCCTGGCATCTGGCCCTGCTTAAGTCCATGCTCTCTAAAGGGGTGTCTCCTATCTTTATCTTCTTACCAAGCCCAGTGCCATATCATTGGTCCAATATAATCTGCCCCTGACTTGGCCCCTGCTTGGATCTCTGGAGACACATTTCTCTCTGAATGAGAAGGGGATCTGTTTGTTATGTTTAAGCCCTCATCTAAGACCAAGTCTCAATGTGCTCTTGGAGCCTACTGAAGTCTGATAAGGAAAGACAGCAGGTAGAGAGGGAGCTGGGAGACCAGCAACCATGGTCTCTTGTGACAGCCTGATGAGATGAAATAATTCTCAAGTTGCACAGCCTGAAACATGCATGTCCTCTGAACTCATGGTGACAGCTCTGCTATACCCATAGTTGGGTGCTGAGACCGTCTCGCCCATTTCAGCATCTACTGAAGTAGGTGGGTGTTCCTTTCCCCTCTCACTGCTTCATGTATGGCTCTCCAATGCTTGGGCGTGGAGGATGTCCTTCTCTGTGGAAGAGGGCTACTTCTTGGTCAATAGTCTTTGTACATTTTCCCACTGGAACTTCTGAAGTAGCCCTTTGAAGTATTGAACTCCTTTAGGACCGAACCTCTGCTTTCTCTCTCTAATGCTCTCTCTAATTCTACACAGAAGTCCTGAGACTGCTGAACTATGTCACCAGCATTATCTTCCTGTCCTAGACACCTCCCTTACTACTCCTCTTCCCCAATCATGTGCCAGGACCACCATCCGTCTCCACACCCAAGATATATTATGCTCCATTTATTACAAACCTCTCCTGTCCTCTGCAACTGTTTCTTCACAAATATTTTGATGTCTCCTCCAGCAACTTCTGCAGTATGAATAATTTGTCAGCAATCTTCATGCTTGAGCTGTTATTTATATGAAAGTCTAGCCATTTGTCTCACCTTAGTTTTTTTAGATGTTTTGTCTCAAGAAAATCAACTATTTCTGACACTGAAAAACACTGGCACTTTTCACTTAGCTTTTTCTTCTAGATCTATAAAACAAAGGCTCTGCTTATATAATCAAAGGGAGCAGAAGATGGGGGTTTGGACCCAAAGCACTGTAAATTTGACACCTATTGAGTGTTTAAGATATGCTTCTTTTTATTTTCTCATCTATCTTTACAAAGCTCTATTAATTTGGTAGTTGTATAAATCATGTTACAAGTGAGAAAACCAAGGCATAAAAAAGTAAATAATTTGACTGAGTCACACAGCTAACAAGTGATGGAGCCAGTTCTCAAACCCAGGTCTGTCTGCTTTCATTCTAAATACTTAATTTCTCTTTTCTGAGTATTGGTTTCTTAACTATAAAATAAGAGGGTGGAGTAGATCATAGACTTCAACAGTCTCCTTCATCTTGAGAAAAATGTAAATCCATCAGTGCAGATTAAAGCTTAAGATGGACCTTGTCTCCCTTTCCTTCTGCTTCTATGATTCTCTGTGGAGAGGCAGCAGCACTGTCTTAGAGTCTGAAGGCTTGTCCTGTGAGGGGACAACTGGCTCAATTTCAGAGGCATGAAACAACAGACGCCAGGAGACAATCACATTCAATTCTATAGTAACTTTCTAACAACTGAAACAAATTTAGTGTCTTATACATAGTAGGAGCCTAATAATTTGCAAGAACAAATAATAATTTAGAATTTTGGAAACTTGTAGTGAAAGGCAATCTGAAGGCATAAGTTGATCTAACATAGAGACTAACTGTGATTTGAAGTTAGGCTGAAGATTTGAGGATGCTCAAACAAAACCTTAGAGTGGGAATGATTTGAGAAGTCATATCACCCAATATCTTCATTTTACGTAAGAGTGAACTGAAGCTGGGAGAGAATGAAAGATTGCATGGTGACTCAACCATGGGACAGTGCACTGAGTGCTTAGCATTCCTTGTTATAGTTAGAAAAACTCAGTGGTTAGTGGGTTTTCCTGAATTATTGCATTCCCCACAAATGGAGGAAGAACTAAAATCTGAATTGCAAGATGACCCGCTCTATGTGAAGACTGAAGTGAAGGAGGCTTTGCTACTATGCCCAGTGTTAAACACTCTGTAGGTAAGCCTTTCATCTCAAAGGCATTAATTCAGATGCCACTGTAGTTCTTTGCAATTTCAGTCTCTTCTTTTGTTATTATCAATACATTGAAGAATACATTTAACAGTGTTAAATTCCCTGAAGTTGCTGAGCTCAATCCAATAAAAAATTGGACCAATATCTAATTAGCATTTCATTAACTATCCAATCTAACAAAAGAGTAATATGCAAATTAGGTGTCACTCCATCACAAAGATGGCCACCCCCATAGTCACAAGATGGTGCCGCCACCCATAGCCACATCCTATCTAATAGAAGAGTAATATGCAAATTAGGCATCACTTTGTCACAAAGGTTGCTGTCCCCATGGCCACAAGATGGTGGTGCCCATAGCCACAAGATGGTGGTGCCCATAGCCACAAGATGGTGGCACCCATTCTGGCTCAGCCCCGCCACTGAAGTGGTAAGGCCTGTTAGGCAGGCAGGTGGTGGGAGAGGCAGGGGGCCCGAGGGGCAAAACAGGCAATCAGAGGGGGTTGGGGTTCCCCTGCCCAGGACAGAGGCCTTTATCAGAGGTCTCAGGCATGGGTAAGGGTGGAGCCAGTGATCGAAGGGGGCAGGGAAGAGCTGGTGATTGGAGGGGTATGAGGGTGCCCTACCCAGGCATAAGGCCTGGACCAAAGGCCTCAGGCCTGGGAAGGGGCAAGGCTGGAGATCACAGGGGCCTGGGCACTGGTGGAGCCAGAAAAGCAAGGGTCTTGGGGTCCCCTGCCCAGGTCTTCAGCCTTGGCCAGAGGCTCAAGAGTGGAGCCAGCAATGGCAGAGGTCTGGGGGTCCTCTGCCCAGGCCTGTAGCCTTGGCCAGAGGCTGTAGAGGGGCAGGGGCAGAGTCCACGATTGGAGGGGCCTGGGAGTTTCCTGCCCAGGCCTGTAGCCTTAGCCAGAGGCTGCCAATGAGGCAAGGGTAGAGCCGGTGATGGCTGTGGGCAGGATCAGAGCTGGTGATCACAGAGGCCTGGGCTCTGTGAAGCTGGCAATCGGAGGAGCTTGGGGGTCTTCTGCCCAGGCAAAAGAGTAATATGCAAATTAACCCTCACTCTGTCACAAAGATGGCAGCAGCCAGGGAACTGTAGTGCGGCAGGAGGCTTGCATTATCCCAGCAATGGAGGAAGCCAAGATTCCTACCTGCCCTGTGGGCCCTGAGCTCCACTCAAGGTAACTAAATTTCAATTACAGAAGGTAAATAAACCCAAGATACCTGCTCCCAGACATGGCCAGCCTGATAATGGCCCTCAACCCCTCATCCAGGCTGGCCACACTCTCATGGGGTGAGCATCCCCCCTGGGGGGTTTGACCAGCCTGCAAATAGCCATCAGCCCTTCACCCAGGCTGACCAGGTACCCCAGTGGGAACACCCACACTGAAAGGGCTGTGACCAGCCTGCAAACAGCCATTAGCTCCTCACCCGGGCTGGCCAGGCACCCCAGCAGGACATCCTTCAGGGCATACCAGCCAACCCCCACCTGTCCTATATAATAAAAGGTTAATATGCAAATTGACCCTAACAGCAGAACCACTGGGAATAACTGGTCACTATGACACACACTGACCACCAGGGGGCAGATGCTCAATGCAGGAGATGCCCCCTGGTAGTCAGTGCGCTCGCACAGGGGGAGCTCTGCTCAGCCACAAGCCAGGCTAATGGCTGCAGGCACAGCAGTGGTGGCGGGAGCCTCTTCCACCTCCTCAGCAGTGTTAAGGTTGTTTGACTGCAGCTTAGGCCTGTTCCCTGCTGGCAAGTGGACATCTTCTGAGGGCTCCTGGGCTGCCAGAGGGATGTCTGACTGCCAGCTTAGGCCTGATACCCCAGGGAGCAGGCCTAAACCAGCAGGTGGACATCCCCCGAGGGGTCCCAGACTGCAAGAGGGCATAGGCCGGGCTTAGGAACCCCCCCCATCCCCCCACCCCCCCACCCCCGAGTGCACAATTTTTTGTGCACCGGGCCTCTAGTTTTAGATATAATACAAACTTGTTTAATAATGATGCAGGATGAATATGAATTGATAATCTGTTGAATTACCCTTCAAATTTAAATTCTCCCATGCTTATGAGACAAGTGCAAAAAGATGTGGGCTGACAAAACCAAGACACTTCATCTTCATCAGAGAAGAAGCGTTTCTTTAAAGCAATGGGAATGACTGGTTTGCATGGCAATTCTCAGAGTAGAGTTACAGAAAAAGTTGCAAAAAGGGACAGAATGAACCCAAAGCCCAATTTGGGGTAAGAACTTTTGAGACCTCACACCAAGGCCCCCGGAGAAGCTAGTAGTGGAAGGGACACAGTCAAGACCAGGACGATGGGAACTTCTCTGACTTGCAAGCTGACTCTGAATATCGTGGCTATCAGGTCAAACTGCATCATCCACAGAATGTGGGAGCTCAGCTCATGTGAGCTGGTAGAGTGAGAACAGAGAACTGTTCTGATAGCTGGAGCACAAAGCAGGAACACTCAGGCAATGGTGATATGCACTTGGTTAAGTGTAGCATCGTGGTGGCAGAGTCCAGATGGAATGCTTATTTAAGCAGGACTCACTGAGGGTGGGGAGGATATACAGGATCTGATGCTCCAAGAAAAGGGGTATGGCAAGACACAGGTGGATTGTCTAGGCCTAGTAAAATAGTTAGTATTGATAGACAGTACAGTCTCAGCTGGAAAAATCCACTCATATTGATTGAGCAAGCATAGTAGGAAGCAGGTGAAGACTGTAACTTGGGTGATGGAGCCTGTTAGGTCAGAGTTCACTTTGGCACAGGAAGCAGAAATTAGCCTCTCCTGGTGGGTGTGCTCAGTGTACTCTGCCCCCCACCCCCATCCCCCAAGCCTGACTCAGGGAAGAGAGGTGGGGACCTCAGTGCCAACACCACACAGGTCAGGAAGGCAAGGACAAGAGCTCATGCTTTGAAGGCCACTGCTCATCTCCACACCAGAGAGGGGTGAATGGCAAAGAGGGTATACAGCTGCCATTCTTCTGATTCAATGTCTGGGCCTCTTTCTGTCACTTTCTATTAGTGTCCTGTCAGGTACTCAGAAACCTCTTCCAAAGCAGAGATGGCTGCAATCCAGTCAATGTGCTGCTCTGCCAGGTAAGACATATCCAAGGTCACAAGAACGTAGTTCCTAAACCCAACCTTAGATTATTTTCTAGGATAGTATAAATGTTGGGCTTTGATGCTCAACATAAAAGGAAAAATAGGATAGAAAAAAATGAAGGGGTGGATGGGAAGATTTTTGTGTCATAAGCTAGTTGTGAGTCAGCAGTACATTATTTTCAAACATTCTCCTGATCTAAAAAGTAACCATTCAAAAACTCTCTCACATTTTCTAGCACTTGAATATTTCTAAAACATTATGCAGTTTTATGATCACAACAACTTAGAAATTACGGAATATATTTTAGTATGCTCATTTCACAGTTACAAAGTTAAAGCTTCGGGCAATGGAATCATTTGTCCACGGTTACGCCAGTAGAAGAGTTTGAGCTCAGACTTGCTCCTATGATCTTCTGAGGCCCAGACCCTGGGATGTGTAAAAACAGCAAGACAGATTTTATTTGAGCTACCACAGCAGGGAAAAGACTTGAGGGAATAAACCGAACTCAACTCCACTGATCAAAAAGAAGGCTTTTAAAAAAATAGGTAATAAACATGCTTTCATTTTTTTATTACGATGTGTTAAGGTAAAGAGGAAGAAATGAATGTAGGAAAAAGAATAACTGAGAAAAAATCTTAAATATCTTCTAAAGCAGGCTTTGAAAAATATCTTGACTTTAAAAATGGATAGATGGGTTCCCTAATGGGTTTGGCTCAGTGGATAGAGTGTTGGCCTGCGGACTCAAGGGTCCTGGGTTCGATTCCATTCAAGGGCATGTACCTTGGTTGCAGGCACATACCCAGTAGGGAGTGTGCAGGAGGCAGCTGATCGATGTTCCTCTCCCATCGATGTTTCTAACTCTCTATCCCTCTCCCTTCCTCTCTGTAAAAAATCAATAAAATATATATTTAAAAAATGGATAAATGGGTACCTCTAGAATTTGTTAGGAAAATGGCATTTGCTGGGGCATGCTGAGGGAAGAGTACTGCAGGCCATTAAGAGGTGGGCGGTCAATGTGATTGTGGGCGGTCAATGTGATCAGGCCATTTGTGTTTGCTAACTGGTACTTAACAAATTTGGGCTGGCACCCTCCCACAGAGACTGGAACTGTATCTTTAATAGAGTTTAAAGACTAACTTTTTTTGTTGATTACTTTTCAAAGGGATGGCTCTCAGGTCCTTGAGAAAGACCTTCCTGATCTGTAAAGATAGATCTCAAAGGAACAGAGAAAAGATTTACAATGACAAGTTTTCTAAAGTAAATGCTCTAAGAAAAGGAAGGTCAGGGGCTTATAGTCAGATTTTGGCTGGAACAAACAGTAAAATCTTTGGGAGTGATGAGATCTCTCAGGCAGGCATTTTAAGGGGGCTAGAGTTGTTATCCTAGGACATGGCCATGAGCTAATAAAGGCTATGCCAGAGTTTGTTCAATCTCTTAGCGTGGGAGGTAGATGAAGTCATTGGTGCCAAGAGTTCTACAGTTCTCACTCGTCACCATCCCAGGTCGTCTCCCCATTTTAGTGCTGGACGAAATGGATCTAAGGCTTCTGAAGATGTCTCTCTTACGCCAGCCCTAGAGAGAAGCCTGTTCTGGTTTTAGAGTCCTGACACCCCATGCCTCGTGTTAGAGCCATGCCTACTGTCAGTTTCTCCTACTAAGATCCAAGCTAACAGATTATTTTCTCCTAGGCTAAAATAATACCTCCCTGCTTTCTGCTTTGTGTATAAGGAGTTCTATTGTCCTGCAGCTATTATATAGCTATGGCCATGCACCCTAGAGGGAGCCAAAGTTTTCAGCAAATGTATTCACCATAGGCTCTGGAAATATTGCTGAAAGGCTCAGGGGGAAGCAAAGATATTATTATTATTTTCCATTGTTTGATTTATGTGGCATTCATTAGATGATTATAGCTTTTGGCATTTGATGGATAGAGCAGTCTGTCTTGTCACTATATTTCTGATCTGTAGCTACTCAATAATTACCATGCAGCAAAATAGGGGCATGTTCAAGAATGCTAATGAATTATCAGTTTTCTTTAAGCCTCATTAGATTTCTTGATAGCAAAACCTCCCATTGACAAGATTTCATCTAACATGATTTTCCAAAGTCCCTTGTCGCTTGTTAAGCACAAGACTATCTCTGCATGCATGAGGTAGTTTGGAAACCACTCCGATTCCCTGCTATGCTATTGTCTCACACATTTACTTTTGTTAGAGCTTTTTGTGTATACTTCCCTGATATATGAGTGTTGTGGAGGTGGAAAAAGGTAGGCCGAGGTCTCTGGAGAAAACAAAAGAAGGGCAATACTGAATTCTATTATGAAATCAAATTTTCTAGTTGGAAATTATTTTAGATTCAGTTTGAACTATTGTCTTTCAATCCCAAATCTATTTTTCTCACCCAAATGAATGGTAATGATTCACCCAGTTCTTTTGTCCAAAGCCTAGGCATTATCCTTGACCACCTTCTCTCCCTCAGCCATCACATCCAACCTATCAGCAGATCCAGTTGGCTCTACCTCCCAAAGCAAACTCTGTCTTCTATTTCCATGACCATATCTCTAAGCTAAGCCATGGATAGCTCTCTCCTGCTCAACTGCAACCACTACATACCTTGGTTTCCTGCTTCCATTCTTACCCCTTAAAATCCATTATCCTCAAAG
This sequence comes from Murina feae, assembly GCA_004026665.1. Lineage (NCBI taxonomy): Eukaryota > Metazoa > Chordata > Mammalia > Chiroptera > Vespertilionidae > Murina > Murina feae. The sequence goes on along the minus strand of PVJC01007247.1, from coordinate 12,021 downwards.
TAGCCAAAATGATCTTCATGAAAATAAATCAGATTGTATCTTCTGCTTCAAATCCTCTAACAGTATCGTGTAGCGAGTAGAATAAAATTAAGACTCCTTCACATGGTCTACATGGCCCCATAGGAATTGGCCTGTCTCTCCTCAGATGTCTCCTAGCACTCACCCCATTCTTCACCACCCTCAGAGCTTGGCACTCCTGTCCTCTGTGCCTGGAGCATTCTTCCCTCCCAGCTTCACTTGGATGGCTCCTTCAAAGCTTAGGTGTTGGCACAAATGTCACCTCATGGTAATTCTTCAGAGAACAACCCCCCACTTTCAGACACTTTTGATAAGATTGGTGCACTTTGTTTTCTTCATAAAACATGTCATTGCTTGGGATTTTATTATATTTTTATGCCTATTTGTTTATTGCCTGCCTCCATTGACTTGAATATACATCATGATGGCAGGGACTTTTTTTTTGTTTTGTCACTGCTATATTCTTAGCACCTAGGAGAGTGCCTGGCACATAGCCACAGCTGACTAAAATGTACTGCATGAATGAAAAAACAAATGAATGGATAAAAAAATAAATCTAGTACAACTCATTTCTTTTTAAAATGAAAAAACTAAAGTCCTAACTTAAAATGACGTGACCAAAACTATAAAGGGGAAATTTTTGTCCTTATTCTGACTTTCATGTGTGTGTTTTTTCCCTTTCCTCTTTTCCCCAGCCCCCCAACATATAAATTGCATCTCCAAGTGTTTCTAAACCACCTCGTAGGGCAATTTTGCCTACCAGGGGATATTTGACAATGGTTTCAACTTGTTAACGGGCAGGTTTTCAGTTGTTCTAACTGCAGAGAGGTTGCTACTGGCATCTAGTGGGTACAAGCCAGGGATGCTGCTAAATATCCTACAACACACAGGACAACCTCCTGCAGCCAAGAAGCACCTGCCGAAAATGTCAATATTGTGGAGATTGCAAAGCCCTTCTTGCATTGCCTCGGAAGGACAGGATACCCCTCCGACATTCTTTATTCTTCCTCTGAGCCACTGGAATAGTTTACAGAAGCCAGTTGTCCTGTGCTGCCTCAGTTGTCCTGTCTGAAATGAGCAGCAGTCCTTCCGTCCAGAAGGATGTTGTCTTTAACCTCCAGGTTCATCTTTTTCCGCTCTCAGAAAAATCCTTTACCATCTAATTAGCACAGGACAAGTTGACATTTAACTAAGATTACTTATGAAGTTTGTTAAATAAATCAGTTGCCTAAATGGTCTTTTCTGCTCACTCATATTATACCTATCTTTCAGTCAAAATTCTACCACTTTCTGGAAGCCATTCTTAGTCCAGGGCAGAATTAATATCTCCCCACATCATATTATTTTAGCACTCACTTTATAATAATTAAAGTGCTTGCTTAAGCCTTAGAGTTGCTTGTTTTCCACCACCACCACTGGTCTGTGCATTCCTGAGGGCAGGCCCAGTCTCAGGAGAGCGCTGGGCACAGAGCAGCTGCTCTGGAAGTGTACGCTGTAGGGAAGACGCAGGTCTCTGACAGGCTGCATATCCACCCAGAGAAGCAACAAAGAAAACCTGGGAGAGAGAGAGAGAGAGAGAGAGAGAGAGGGAGAGAGAGAGAGAGAGAGAGAAACACACACACACACAAATAAAAACTCATGGACACAGACAACAGTGTAATGTGACTGCAGGGGAGAGGGGAGAGGTAAAAGTGGAAGAGTAGGTATAGGGGGATAAATAGTGGTGAAGAGAGACTTGACTAGGGGTGGTGAACACACAATACAGTGTACAGATGTTGTGTTGTAGAATTGTGCACCTGAAACCTGTATAATTTTGTTAGCCAGTGTCATCCCAATAAATTCAATAAAAAGAGAAAAGGACACCTTGCAAGATGAGCACGAGAAAAAGGAAAAACTTTCCTCTTTCACAGCAGCCAAAGGAAGCCAGGAGGCAGGCATGTTAATTGATGTATCTCTTCAGAATATTGCTTCTCTTTTGTGGATGAACGCAGGCATTCATGAGGCAGGCAAGTGGAACCAGCTCTCTTCCAGCTTGGGAAAAGCATGAATAAGTAATTATCTCTAAGGTGGTAGGGAGGGTCCCTGGAGCTGGATAAACAGTGTGGTCTCTGCAAATCCCTCAACCCTTGCCAGGGACAGCGAGGGCTGCACGCTGTGTTATCAGCACCCGGAGGGAGATAAGGAACACAAAGGAGCAACCTCAAGCTGCCTTCTGGGGAAGCTGGCTGGCTTGCCTTAAGCCTGGTATGCTATTTAACTCAACACAGCTGCAAACAAACAAGATTAGAAATGAATGATAGATTTTTCTTTTAAAATAGAACATGAAACAAAAGCATTTTTCTTCGTCACTGTGGGCAAATGGAAGTGCCTGCTTGCGAAAAGCAATTTCAACAGACCAATTCCTTTCATAGTAGCTTAAATTACCTGTTTAAAACACAAAACACTGAACCTAGAAAAGCCTTTAGAAATATTGCCATGTCCACATGTTATAGATGGAACAGCTGAGACCTGTGGAGGAGGAAGGACTTACCTCCAAATCACACAGCACACCCATGGAAAAGCCAGAATTTAGAATTTTTTTTTGAAAGGTTCCTCTCCCCTGGGTCCTATTGTGTATTGTGACGTGGAGAGTGGGGGAACGTTCAGTGGAGTCTGAATACCTAGCCTCCAATTGTATCAAATGACAAACTGTATGATTGAGGGCAAGTCACTTCTCCCTGCTTCACCTCCCCATCCATTACATAATGGGCTTTGGACTGAATGATCTGTAAAGTTACTCCCAGTTCCAAAGTTATATAAATAACTTCAGTACATAATAATAATAAACAAACAAACAGATAAATAAAAATGCATGGTATGCATACTATGTACTGACGGGCCAGCAGAGGACATTTGGCTCAGGTGGACTAGAAAGTCCTGAACGAGAAAGTGGCCCCAGCCTCATTTCCTGGGTCAGCCAGGGGTCACTCTATCCAGCACAGCAGGAAGCGGCTGCACCCAGAGCAAAACAGCAGGCCAGGGATAGGTAACAACAGCCGCTTACAGTCCACGGCATCAATGGCTGGCCAGCACTAGTGAGTCTGAAGGACAGGGGACTCCATCTAATCAGACTAGAACACTTACATCCTCCAGCCTCCTCCCCTGCGGTTTCTGTGAATAAAATTCAACCCTAAGGACAGTGGAGATTGTTTCCCTGGTTGTGGCTCCATCCCCATTCCCTCTAATAAACTCCCCTCTTGCTCACTGCTTCTGCCTAAATCCTTGAGCAACTCCAACCTTACACATACCAGACACTATACTAATTTTTTTTCCACATGATAGCATCTAATGTTCCGTGCTCAAGTATCACCTCACTTCTTTCCATTTGAAACAAGAAATATTTCATCATAGTCTCTACTCTTCTTTGCAAGGAATTAAGAAGGTTGGTAAAAATCTCATTGGCAAAGTGCTGTGAATTCCTTAGAAGCTCTGATAATCTTCTGTCTGTGGATGAAAATGCTGACCTGTGACTATTCCTATATGTGCTTTTCATTTTGACTCTAGAAAAGGCCTGGCTGCCTTCATTTGTGTATAAAGTCATCCAGTCTTGCCTCTCAACACCCCCTCTCATCCTACGTGTGTCCCAGCCAAAGGAAAGCACTCACCTACCCCAAGTATAGTTGGTGCTTTCTCACTTCAGTGATTTCATTCAATTTCTTTCTTCTGTCTGAAATCTCCTTTCCCCTCTCTCCCAAAGCTTCTTGTTCAAGTTCTACCCATCATTTAAAGCTATCTGAAATATGACATCCCCTAAGAATCCTCGGAGGTACTCTTTCCCTGGGCTAAAATTTCACAGTAATTTTTCTTTGTATGTTTCTCATGGCACTTACTGCTTTACACCTTGTGCTGTGTTTATTAGGTACATGTCCCATGCCCCCCGCTAGGCTATAAACCCTTTTCCATTCTCTCTGATCTGATCTCCATCCTCCCCCACAACCTGCTACCTAAGAGTAACTCAATTCTCTGACATCTGCATTGTATTCAGACAGTGATGGGTTCCCTTGTGTTCTGTGCATTCTCATGGGGTGCCTCGTTGGGACCCAAGGTTGCAGCTGGCAAAGGGGCTATAGGCAGCTTTTCTAGGACATCAAGGATAGTCCTGATCAATGCCTGTTGGCCAAGCCTGTGAGTCTTGCATTGCCACCACAGTACTCTGGTCAAACAGGTAAAGGAATAAATACTCAGAAAGTCTCCAAGGCTTTACATGAAGGTATACTGGCTAAAAGAGACTGCCTTACCACTAAGGTCTGAGCAAAGGATTTTAGGAGTTACTGCAGGGGAGTGTGTGTGGGAGGGGGAGGGAGGAGACACCAACATTAGTACATCCTATCCTATCCCTAAGATCCAATTAATTTTATGTTCTCTCATTCTATTCTCCAGTCACCACCAGGCCTCACCACCACTCTGTGAAGTCACAATCAAAATTCAGCTGAAGTTCCAATGCATTTCTCTAAGAGCCTTTCAGTGTTACTACAAAACCAGCTTCCATGAACATGTTCCCAGGTCAGGTCAATAAATATTGAACACATATCAAGGCCTATTGTGTGCCAGGAACAGGGCTGGGTGCACAGAGATAAACAGGACTGAGATCCTGCACTCAAGAAACACTCAGTAAGTCAAAATAGCATTTAGGGCATACTTTTTTATTAGTTCAAACTCTTATGACCTCCTAAAACCCTTCTAGTCTGTCAATTCTCATTTGAAGTTTCAGTTGTAGTTTTTAACAAGGCAAAACTAATTTCCTTGATTAGGCTGATCAACTCAACCCACCTTACCTTCAGGGAGCTGAGGCTCCAACTAGCACTAGAAAAGCAATTTTACAAAAGCTCTTGGATAGAGCACCAGCATAATACAATACAGCAATCTCAAAGTATGAGTTAAGACTTGTTCTCTTGTATCTTGGTCTTCCATGCAGTGTAGAAATTCTTTTTTTTTTTTTTTTCTTCAGGTAAAAAGACAGTTAAGAACAGAAAGATCTGGAAAGCAGTTCACAGGGACCTCAAGTAGATCAAGATCTCCATCGGTAATCCTCTCAGGTATAGGTAATTAACTCTAGCTGAAAAGGCAAAAGTGTTTCCCCCAGCAGATCGGGAACAAATCTGGTATTTGTCTTAATTGTAAACAGGTTCTAACAGCAGCATTTTTAATCCACAGACCAACAGCTGCTCCCAGCCCGCTTTCCCAGGCTAGAATGCAGCCTGACTATTAATTTCCTGAAAGCCTAGCAAAACAAAGTTAGATGCCAAATTCTTAAGGAAAGTCTCCTCTTCGAACAATAAACCTTCCCCCCAGCTTTTTAACCTCTTCCCAAGGTTTTAGCCAAGATAAAAGAAACTGAAGAGGGTCACCTTGGACCTGACTCTACCATCACTGAAGAGCCTGAGGAACCTATCACTGCTTACCACCATCACCTTGTCAACAGCTCAAATGCCCTTGGATTCTCCATGCTTTTGACTCGTCATTATCAAAACACACACACACATTTATCAGTGAGCTTCTCCTAACTTTTAGAGAATTCCTCCTGATAGATACAGTCTTAAAAACTTAGTAGCTGTGGCCTATGTGGAATGAGACCTGGAACCAGAGTCAGGAGACTTTGGCATCTTCAGCATGGTGGACTTTCAACTCAGTTTATCCTTGAGAAAGTTATTGAACAAAACTCTCATTTTCCTGAACTACAGGAACATTAGCACCCATCCTTCTACTGGATATCTGTAAAACTCAAAAGAGGTAATGCATATAAATAAATTTGATAATAAGAGAAAAAAATCACTGTATAAGTGGAAAGACGTAATACAGTTGATGGTTAATCTGCTTAACTTTTATTGCTTATGTTTATGATGGGACATATACTTAGAGGTATGATCTTTCTTAAATAGCAAAATAAAAATAATTGTGTTAAGGTTCAGAATGAACAAACCTGCAGACTGGACCATCTTTGAGTTTTAGCACACTGTCTTGTACATCGGAGACCATAATTTTTGGTAAAATAAAACCTGTGTACACAAGTGATGGATGCAATCTAGATTATCAGCTCAAACTCCATCTCTGTGTTAGACTGTGAACAGCATGTCAGAGAGGGAGTGCTTGTGCCCCTGGAGGGAGTTGCTAGCACAGAGCATTACTGTTGAGGATTTTGTATCGGGACATGGAACTCAGTGGAGGAAACCAACAGGCCCAGACTGTTAAAAAGTTTAACTGTGTATCATTCTACTTAAAAGTTGTTGGAGAAATATAATTAAAGATAAAAACTTCTTCTCAACCTCCCTGAAAAGGCAGAAGAGAAAGAAAACACTGTTATCATTAAATAAGCATTAAGCCATGTGTTGTGCATCAGACAATCTGCTAAATGCAAAGTAAAAATGACCCTCATCCCCTTAAGACAGGCAAGCAGATACAACTCACTACACACATGTTCTCAAAAAAAACAGCCACTGTCCTTAAGTAAGAGGGCTTGACGCCTTTTGTCACATAGTTTATTCAACCTTTACTATGGGAATTGGTTTGCTAATTGGCTTTATCTGGAAAAGATACAGTTTATCATATTTTTATGACAAGAGGTAGTTTTGCAAATTGGAGCAGGGCACCCACTGAAATTAGGCTCTTAACCTCCTAACTGGGCATGGGGGGCAGGGTGGAGGGAGGCAGACCCATGATTCTCTCTTATCATTGATGTTTCTATCTCTGTCTCCTTCTCCCTTCCTCTTTGAGAGCAATAAAAATATTTTTAAAAGAAGAAAGAAAAAGGAAGGGGCATTAAAATAAGCAAGCAAAGATTATAAAATTCGACCCAGTAAAATGGAAGGAACACCTAATTATAGACTACTTATGCATTAAACATATACAAATTGGCATTAGAAAATTAATGTATGGGTTAAATAGTATGAGTCACAGTTAGTGAATTCTAAGGTAAATTTGAGGAAATTACAGAATTTGAGAAAACAGAAAAGAGAGGCAAAAGGATGGATAAGTTGAAAAAATTAGACACAGATAATAGAATATGAATCTCTAATGCACTCATCAGAATTTCAGAAAAAAAGCATGGAAGAAAGAAAACACGTAAGAGGCAATGGCTGACATTGTTTGGAATTGATGAAAGACAGCACTCAGATTCAGAATGCCCAATAAATCCCAAGCAGAGAAGGAAAGAAATCTTCACTGAGATACAATGTAGAACAACTGTTGAACTCTAAACCTAAAGAGAAATTCCAAAAGCAGTTGAGAAAAAAAGACTACCTATAGAAGTAGTAATTTAGTTCTCAACTTCAACTGTCAAAGCCAGAAGACATCTTTAAAGTGATAAGAGAAAATAATTGTCAAAATAGTATTGTATAGGTAGTGAAATCGTCTATTAAGAACAGTAGAGAAATAAAGACATTTTCAGAAAAACGAAAACTGAGTTTACTTCGAACAAAATCTCAGTGAAGTAATGCCTGGTTGATGTTCTTAGGAAAAAGAAAAGAATTCCAGAAGGAAGGTCCAAGACACGGAGGGAATACCAAACAAAAAACCATGTGGACGTGTGGGTAAAACTAAGCAGATATTGACTGCAAAAGATATTAGTAATTAAAATTTTAAGGGTACCTAGAAAAGAAGGATGAAAATTTTTGAAATTGAAGTTGAATAGAGTTTGTGTGGAAGTCAGAGTTGATCCAAAAGATGGAAAGAAAAGGGTATTGAAAAGAAACATTCACAAAACAGAAAAATGGAAAGTATGAATTAAGGGGAAAGAAATTAATTGAAACATATCATTTATTTCAATCAATGTGGGTGAACTAAACTTTAGTTAGAAGACGGATTTTCAGTGAGGATTTAAAAGAAACAAATTCAGCTATTATGGTATATATAGAAGATACAACTAAACCATAAAGATGTAGAGACATTAAAATAAACAGGTGGACAACAAAATTCTAGGGAAAAGTTAAATAGGGTAGACTTTATCTTAAAATTATTACTGGAGTAAAGAGGTTTATTAAATATTACTAAAGTTGAATTCTCTAAGAAGGTAATTCTAGACTTGCAAGCATCTAACAACACACATCCAGCATCTAGAAGTATGAGAATACACATCATTTTGAGGCCTACATGAAATCTTTGCAGAAAATTGACCTTATTTAAACCAGAGAAGTCCCCATATTTTTTTCTTAATTTTATTGATTTTTTTACAGAAAGGAAGGGAGAAGTATAGAGAGTTAGAAATATCAATGAGAGAGAAACATCGATCAGCTGTCTCCTGCACACCTCCCACTTGGCGATGTGCCTGCAACCAAGGTACATGCCCTTGACTGGAATCGAACTCAGAACCTTTCAGTCCGTAGGCCCATGTTCTACCCACCGAGCCAAACCGGTTTGGGTTAAATTTTAAGGAGTTTTAGATTACACTCTCTGATCATAGCACAAATAATAAGTCAATTAAAAAAAATGAGAATAGATCATTGGAAGCAGAAATTCTTTTAATGACAAGTTTATTGCGAATCTTTTATTTAGGCTTGGCTAAATAACAATTTTGATAAAGTTATATCTTGTCACTTTCTGCAACTCTCTGTTTCATTTTTTTAAAATATATTTTATTGATTTTTTACAGAGAGGAAGGGAGAGGGATAGAGAGTTAGAAACATCGATGAGAAGGAAACATCGATCAGCTGCCTCCTGCACACCTCCAACTGGGGAATGTGCCGCAACCCAGGTACATGCCCTTGACTGGAATCGAACCTGGGACCCTTGAGTCCACAGGCCGACACTCTATCCACTGAGCCAAACCAGTCAGGGCTGTTTCATTTTTTCTTTAATGCACAAAATATTTGGTTGATGCTTGAACAGCTTGTAAATTGGCTCTCTAGGGTCACCTACAACATGTGTACATGCTCACTCTTTGGTTGGTTGACTTAATTTAGTTTCAAAAACAAGCTGAATTTCAAAAATTCAATTTTTCATGTTAGCCCTGCCCTTAAAGACTCTGTCAATAATTAAAATTCAGTTTAAAAAAGAACCCCTTGAAGAAATTATTTTTAAAGATCAGTGGTGTGAATATTGATTATTGTTGTACTACAATTTTTTATTTTAAACTACAGTTATCATGGCAGAGTTCTTTTTCACCTTGGCTTGAGATACCCCAGGGTATTTCAAATGATCCCAAGGGCATACATTTCATTTAATTTTAATAAAAATAATAACAATGTATACAATTCATTTGGAAAAGATAGAATCCATGAAGCTGGTTATAATAAAAATGTATTCGTTATTGACTCCATAAAAGCGGGAACCCAACTATTTTTTCCTCATCATTATATCTTCCACAATTAACATAATATCCAGCACATACATAGTAGATATTCAATAATTTTAATGGAAATAAAAGTTAATGTTAATTTGGGCTGATAATTAAGTAGTCAAAAAGGACAGAAATAAAATAAGGGCATCCTATATAATAAAAGGGTAATATGCAAATTGACCCTAACAGCAGAACAACTGGGAATGACTGGTCACTATGACACACACTGATCACCAGGGAGCAGATGCTCAAGGCAGGAGCTGCCCCCTGGTGGTCAGTGCGCTCCCACAGTGGGAGCTCTGCTCAGCCACAAGCTAGACTGGCAGCTGCCAGTACAGCAGTGGTGCGGGAGACTCTCCCACCTCCTCAGCAGTGCTAAGGATGTCAGACTGCAACTTAGGCCTCCTTCCCGCTGGCAAGTGGACATCCTCTGAGGGCTCCCGGGCTGCCGGAGTGATGTCTGACTGCCAGTCTCTACAGGGAGCAGGCTTAAGCCAGCAGGTGGACATCCCCCGAGGAGTCCCAGATTGGGAGAGGGCACAGGCCCGGCTTGGCTGAGGGACTCCCCTGAGTGCACAAATTTGTGTGCACTGGGCCTCTAGTCTAATATAAAGGGAAAGGCGTTTATAATCTTTAGTTATTTTATTTCATTCAGACAATTTCTATTCAGTGCTTACTCTGTGCCAGGAAATGTTCTAGGTGTTGTGTGATGATAGGTATCATTCCTTGACCATGTGGAACTTACAGTCTGTTTGGAGAGATACCACTTGTTAGAAACATGTAGGGTGATCACAAGTATCAGATTCTGAGCTTCTGAACAGTGTGGCCAGGGAGTGGGGGAACTCAGTTCAACACCTAGTATATACATTTTGCAATGAAGTTTTAATGTTACCAACAATTTGACCATTTACAATAATTTTTTAGTGCTCATAGTTGACACAATATCCATAATCTCATTTGAGAAGAAAGACTGTATAGTATCACTAATTTACACCTGAGGAAAATGAAGTCCAGAGCAAGCAAATCACAAGATTAGAATCTAGATCTCCTGAATCCAAATTCTTGGAGATAAAGGTTTTGGTATTTGCTTGTCTTTAGTAAATATTAATTAATTTATTTATTTTAAATATATTTTATTGATTTTCTACAGAGAGGAAGGGAGAGGGATAGAGAGTTAGGGATGAGAGAGAAACATCGATCAGCTGCCTCCTGCACACTCCGTACTGGGGATGTGCCCGCAACCAAGGTACATGCCCTTGACCGGAATCGAACCTGGGATGCTTGAGTCCCCAGGCTGATGCTCTATCCACTGAGCCAAGCCAGTTAGGGCTTTAGTAAATATTTAAATAAATAAAAAAAACATATTCTTTTTAAATATTTGGCATTAGCAAATCTGGCTGATTGTCAGAGCTTGTCACTTTTTGACTGGAGGGATTCAGTCAGGAATTCCTTGGTTATATGAGCAGGAGTCCCCGGGAGCAAGGCTGGTTGGACAGTGCATTAGCCCTCTGGGAACTTTTAAAGAGAGACAAGTTGATTGTGCATCTCTGTTTCATAGTGTCCCCCACTTTACAGGGCTGGCTGGTTAAAGGTGGGTCAGCAATGAGAGCATGGCCTCCACGCCATTCTGACAGCCATATCCTGGGATCCAGGCCCTTGTGACATGGCAGCTCAAATTATCTTCCCCAAATGGCTCTGCCTGCCACTCTTCTGCTCAGAAGTCTTAGGTGGCTCTCTCTTGCCTACTAAATATTGATCAAATCCTTCAGCTGTCATCAAAGTTTTCCACAGTCCTTCTGAAGTTCATTGTCTTCTGCTCACCTCTCCTTCCTTCATGCAACATGTCTCTCCTTGCATCATAGAGAGCCTGGTTTCCACCACATTGGTTCTCTCTCAATCGCCACAGCACACTTTGTCTTTGTTCAACTTTATGCCTTTGCTCAAGCTGTTTCTTATATCTAGAATACTCTTTCCTGCCATTTTATTAGTATACTAGGGGCCTGGTGCACAAAATCCATGCACTGGAGGGGGGAGTTTCCCTTAGCCTGGCCTGCACCCTTTTGCAGTCTGGGACTTCTTGCTTCTTACCACCCACCTGCTCGCTGCTCCTTACTGCTTGGCTCGTTCCTCCTTAGCTCTGCTGTGGAGGTGGGAGAGGCTCCCACCACTGCCACTGTGCTCACCAGCTGTGAGCCCAGCTTCTGGATGAGTGGCACTCCCTCTGTGGGAGCGCACTGACCACTAGGGGGAAGCTCCTGTGTTGAGTGTCTGCCCCCTGATGGTAAGTGCGCATCATAGCGACTGGTCGTTCTGGTTGTTCCACCATAATGGTGGAACAAGTTGAAGAGAGACAAGTTGATTACGCATCTCTGTTTCATAGCTTAGGCTTTTATTATATACTAGGGGCCCGGTGCACAAAAATTTGTGCACTCGGGGTGGAGGGAGTCCCTCAGCCCGGCCTGTGCCCTCTCACAGTCTGGGACCCCTCAGTGGATGTCCTATGATGGCCCCAGTCTGCCAGGCACCTTTTGTGTGTGTGTGTGTGTGTGTGTGTGTGTGTCATCACTGGGGACCTGCCCCCAGCCCCATCAGAGGCTCGGAGCAGTCCTCCTGTGTGTGTCTACCTGCCGGGGGCCTGCCCCCAGGCACACCGTGGAGGCTTGGAGCAGGCACCCCCTCTATGTTGATCTCTC
>PVJC01007246.1:0-52112 GCA_004026665.1 Murina feae | reverse complement strand
ACCAAGACATATCATAATTAAAATACCAAGAGCAAAAGACAAGGAGAGAATCTTAAAAGCTGCAAGAGAAAAGCAGTTAGTTACCTACAAGGGGGCACCCATACGACTGTCAGCTGATTTCTCAACAGAAACTTTGCAGGCCAGAAGGGAGTGGCAAGAAATATTCAAAGTGATGAATAGCAAGAACCTACAGCCAAAACTACTTTACCCAGAAAAGCTATCATTCAGAATTGAAGGTCGGATAAAGAGCTTCACAGACAAGAAAAAGCTAAAAGAGTTCATCACTACCCAACCAGTATTATATGAAATGCTGAAAGGTATCCTTTGAGAAGAGGATGAAGAAAAAGGAAAGTAAAAATTATGAACAACAAATACATATCTATCAACGAGTGAATCTAAGAATCAAGTGAATAAAAAATCTGATGAACAGAATAAACTGGTGAATAGAATCAGAGGCATAGAAAGGGAGTGGACTGACAATTTTTGGGGGTTAAGGGTGTTGGGGGTGCGTGAAGAGAATGGACAATAATCATACACCTATGAGGACAGTGGGGGGGGCAAGGACAGAAGGTGGGGTGGGAACTGGGAGGAGGGGAGCTATGGGGGAAAAAAGAGGAACAACTGTAATAATCTGAACAATAAAGATAAATTAAAAAAAAATGTACCCTCAACATATAATGGGCCATTCAACCATGAGAAGGAAGGCAGCACCGACACGTGCTACAGCGTGGATGGACTGTGAAAGCACTGCATTCAGTGGAAGAAGCCACACACACAGTATTGTGTGGTTCTGTTTACATTAGATATCCAGAAACAAAGTCTAGAGAGACAGAAAGTACATCAGTGGGTGCAGGGACTGTGGGAGGAAGATGGGGAAGTGACTGGGTTTCTCTTTGGAGTGATGACTTATTGCAGGTGATGAACTAGACAGTGGTGATGGCTGCATGATGTTGTGAATGTGCAGATGCCTCTGAGGTGAGTGGGACACAAAGCTGACTGAGGCTGGGCAAAGTGAGTGCGTGCAGAGTCAGCCTGTGGCTAGAAGGATAGAACAGATGCGATGTTGGTCTGCAGAGGCCCCACCAGGGAGCCTCCAGGAGGGGTCCTGTAGACACTGATCTAAGCGTGCACATCGTCAGGACCCAGGGGGTCTCCCTCCTCACGCTGGCCATCTCCAGGGCATTTGGTACCTTGTCTTTTCCTCAGTCGTGGAGTGAAGGGCAGGAGTGAGAGTGATGAGGTAGCTCCAAGCAGCCAGTCAGCTCCTGGTGGTCAGCTCAGGCCAGAAGAAAAGAAGTTGCAAGGGCTGGTGAGGGGCCCCCAGCATCACTTATCTTGTCCCCATTGACAATTCCAACCCATGTGGACATGGCCATGGGTGAGAAGGTCTTGGCTGCCTCTGCTCTCGACTGGAGAGCTTCCATAGGAGAAACCAGAGAGACTCCAGAGGAGCTCCTGCTCACTGTGCCTGATAGCTCTGAGCACCCCATTTTGGGGGTGCTGCACATGTCACCCCCTGGCACTCTGGCTCCCCGAGGCCTACTGGGCTTTGCCTGCCTGCCGAGGGTCTGACCCAACCATTTCCATCTTTCTCTACTCAGCAATGCATTTGCCCTTTAAAAAATATTATAACTGCCTTTTGCCTTTTTTAGGTTCTGGAAGTCAGATGGATGGAGATGGAAAAACAAGCTACACTTAATCAAAAGTGTAGCTCTCACAACTTAAAATGACAAGATGAAGTCAGAGTTACAGGGGTGGAAGATCTCTAACCTTGATTGGATTTCCCAACCTTTCCCCCCAAACCCCTACTCCCAGCCTTCCAGGTCCCCTGAGGGCAACTCTTCCCTCTGATCTCCTTCCACCAGACTTCGCGGCTTTATCCTCAACACCTTACTTTCTCTCGTATCCTACAGCCAGCAGGGCTGGACCGCAGTGCAGATGTCTCCAGCGTCCGACCCTCTCCCCACCACTGACTGCTGCACGGTGTGTCTGGGCAGTTGGCAGTGCACCGGGGTCTCCCATCTCCCTTCTGCAAGAGCACGAGTGAGCTGTGCCTGCTCTGAAGTGTCCACACTGCCCTCGAGTGGACCCTCACCTTTGAGTGGTCCCCAAGCTCCTCTGGACCTGTCCCCTGTGATTCCTCCTCTCTTGACACTGCTCCTCCCTCCCTTCATCCTGGCTACTCTGGTCTCTCTGCTGCTCCAGACTTTCCAGAAACCATCCCCGGTGTCTGCACAGCTCCCCCCTCACTTCCTGTCAGTCTTTGCTCAGATGTCAACCTCTTGGGGAGGCCACCCTGACCTGGTACCTCGCTCCCTGCCTCCAATCTGCCTTTTTGGGAGCCCTGGTCACCTCAAGCATATTCCACACTTGCTTATGCCACCCATCCTCTCAGTACTGTCCACCCTCGGGTGCAAGTTTCACCAGGGCCTGGGTACTTCGTAGTTTCGTCCACTGACATTTCCCATGTGTCTTGCACACTAACTGGTACACACTGGTGGGACATTAAATTGGAGTGATGCTGTGTGCTTCATTATGAAATACTGAAAAAAATCAAGGAATATGTAAGGTGAATATATATGAAAAGCCTATTGTTTGACATCTCCACCTTTGATTTATGTTTATGTGTTCAGGGACCTGAAGCCCCTGCAGGGTGGGCCACTCTGAAGCTCAAGAATTCAGTAAAAAGGATCAGAAGATTTCACTTTGCTTAAAAACAATTCCCCTATTTCATTGTGACAAAAAAAAAAAAAATTCCAACTGACACAGGAAATTCTGATACAGAGAATACTCTCGACATTGAAAAAATACACAGCCTTAATCTTCAATGCAACAGTTGCTGAATATATTTTAAGTATGGCGGAAACAGAAGAATATTTTTTCCTGTTGACATACATTTGAAGATTTCCACAGACATCTGAGCCAGGCATTCCCATTGCTCAGCCTCAAGGGCAACTGCATCCGTGTCTTAGTAGACACGAGGACAAGGTGACTTTGACACTGAATTTGCTCTCACTGTGCCCTGAACTGCATGCCACGTTCCGGCACTGAGCAGAGCTGGGATGGCTGAGTGTGCACTAGGAAGCCGCTCTTGTCATTCTGTAGAGTTTGGAGAGACCCGCGTTCTGCAGACATGGTTTTCAGAGTTGCTCACTCAGGCTATTTGGCCTTCCTCTCAGTTTTGGACATAAGGCCACAGGATATATGCTACACACACCAGGTCAGAGTCAGGAAGTCAGATTTTTGAAGGAAGATTTGGAGCTAAGAATTCAGTTCTGTATTTCAGTAATGTTCACTATCCTACACAATGCCCCCTACAGAGGCCTGTAAACCAGGGCTGCTCCATGCTGTTCCATGCTGCCCAATGCCTGCTCCATACTGCTCAATGCCTGCTCCATACTGCTCCATACTGTTCCATGCTGCTTCATGCCTGTGCCATGCATGCTCCATGCTGCTTCATGCCTGCTCCATGCCTGTGCTCTGTGCTTGCTCCGTGCCTGCTCTGTGCCTGCGCCATGCATGCTCCATGCTGCTCAATGCCTGCTCCCCCTCATTCACTTTCACACGCATCAGTAGAATGGGCAGCAGCACAGAGGAGAGGGTGACTTCTTCTAGGGTGGCACCAAAGAAAATATCACAAAAGAGAAGGCACTTGAGTTGAGCCTGAATGATAGACAAAAGTTTACAAGCAGGGCCTGAGGGGAAGGTCATTCCCAGCAGAGAGAACAGCATGACCTCAGGTACTGAGGCAAGAGTGCACACTGCTGGTTGGGAATGGCAAGGAGCACCGAGCTTTACAAGTTTGAACACCTCCTTCACTTTCTACCAATGAATGTTTATTTGGTGCTGTGAGCATGTGAGTAAGTGAGGGCACCCTCAGAGTGAGAAACAAGCAGTGAACACCTAACAAGCATGATAACAAGCTGACTGTGGACAGAGATGAGTCCGGATCCAACCAGTGAGGGTAAAGAATGGCAGGGAGGCCTGTGGCCAGCACAGAGGCCGAGGAGGAGATTGAGGGAGCTGATGACTTCCTCAAATAGCTGTGGGGACAGCAAGGCAAGCGGGGAGCCTTGCACACAGAGGTGGAGGGAGGAGCTTGTGCTCAATTCCAAGTGTAACAGGAGGCCTCCATTTTGAACAGGGAAGCAGACAGTCAAGTTGACATCCCCCCTCCAGAATCTCTGCACTGTTAAGAGAAGGATGGACTGGGTGGGGACGGGGAGATGCTGGGAAGACGTGGCAAGAGCAGAAGGCTAGCGATATAATTCCGGCTAGAGACGGGGCTGCCTCGTGGCAATAGCAGAGAAAATGGAGAACAGCGAGCAGATCTGGAATATGCCAGAGGGTAGGGGGTCCGCCCACAGAACCCACTGCTGCCTGGGACGCTCAAATAGGGTGCAGGGAGCCATGAGGGGTTCCCCTAGGCTGGCCTGAGTGCTAGATGGATGGAGGTGCCATTTACTGAGATGGGAGTCAGTGGGTGCCTTTCAGCAGGAGGAACAAGATACCCCTTCATTGCTGGGGTACAGCTGTGCACTAGGTGCAGTCTGTGGGCTCCAGGAGGCCTGTGAGGAATGGGTGTTTCAGCTGAGAGCAGAAGGGGGAGGGGCTGTGGAGCAGGTGGGAGAGGGGATGTCCAGGCTGACCTGGACCAGCTCTGGGGAGCGGCAGGATTCCAGTTGGCACAGAATGGGCAACCGGGAGGGGATGGGGGACTGGGGAAGGGGCCGCCGCATAAGAACTGTAGGTTTTGTCTCAGGGGGCAATGGGGATTTAGTCAGGCCTGCAGCCCACTCCCAGTCAATCACCCAAGAACGAATAGAAGGGGGGAGGGGAGAGAGTGACAGCAGGTTTCCATGAAGCTGCAAACTCCCACACATTTGTATTTTCACAAAATGAGAAAATAACATAAAAGCAAAGGGAGGAAGCCTTGAACTTTAAAAGCGGGGCCAGAAATTGTACAATACAGCTCTAAACCACAATGGTGTCCCAGTGAGAGCCATCCTGCCCCGCGCGGACCTGACTTCCGCACGGCTGCCCTGGACGGTGGAAGCACCTGTTCGTTTCATCGCTGCCGCTTTGAGGGCTGAGATCAACGTCTTTCCTCCCCGCGTGTTTGTGGTTTCATCGCAATGCGTCATGCTCGGTGTGCTCACCAGGAAAACCTGTGTCTCAGGGTTCAGGCCGGTTTTTAAAAAACAACTGACAGCAGAGAACATCCAGCAGGAGACAAAGGTGTTTGTGTATTCAGAGGACAGACCTAGATCCACACGGAAAATGGGGGGAAAGTACCCCGCCCGTTCTTGGCATTCTTGCTGGCACATGCTGTGACCGTGTGGCAAGTGGAACCGAGTTCAAAAGGCTGTGGTCCTTTCTCCCTCCCACAGCTCCTCCATCAGCTGGGCTTTGCTCTTCCCAATGTCCCAGTGGAAACGGCCCCCAGAGAACTGACATGCGGCTGCTCTACACTCTCCAACTCACAGACTCCACCCCGATGACTGCAATTCCTTCCAGACACGAGGACACCCTCACACGCCGCAGGAGGGCTGAGCAGGTGCCGCTGTTGGGTGGAGTTT
This sequence comes from Murina feae, assembly GCA_004026665.1. Taxonomy (NCBI): domain Eukaryota; kingdom Metazoa; phylum Chordata; class Mammalia; order Chiroptera; family Vespertilionidae; genus Murina; species Murina feae. Next base: position 46,533 of record PVJC01007246.1, on the reverse strand, counting down.
GGAAATACATGTCCTGGTGACGGTAGAATACGATTTCTCATATTGTGAAGTTCAGGTTTTGTGTTTTTGCTTTAAGGTTGTATTTCTTCTTTCATTTAATTGCACACATCAGAGAGGGCAAAAGCCAAATGCTACACAGGCCCCATAATCCGGAGATCTCAAGAGTCTCAACCCCTCACGTGAACCTCCGTTTCCCCTGAGGACAATTTCATAGACTTTTCATCGGACTTGTTATAACAACCGAGTGGGAATGCCGTGGTCTCATCCTTGGCCAACGATGCAGTCACTTGGGGAGCTTTGTAAAAGCCGCTCCTCAGACCCAGGGCAGCACGAGCTCCGGGGACCAGGGCTGGGCACACAGTGGGATTGAGAGTGGCCGAATACGCCTGGAAACACTCAGCTCTTGTCTAGCGGAACACAGACAGAGCTCTGTGGACTGCGATCGGTGGTGGCATAGTAAACTCAATTATCGATTATAAGTAAGCAGGGACATCAGCTTAGAGTTGAACGAAAATGTGTCTGTTTAGGTTGCATTCCTTTTTCAGCATCAATGTTGACTGCTGCAAGCCCAGTCCTCTTTCACCCAGCATAACCGCCGAACTCAATCCTTCTAAAAGCCAAACATGTTTTACTTTAGACCGTGAGAGTGAGTTCCCTGTGTCTGTCTCAGTAGAGTCGACTTCTCCTGGGGGCACCAGTTCCCTGGTGGCAGTGTGCTTCATGATGCGTTTTGTAGGTAGCTCAGGAACAAGGCAGGCGGCTCTGGCGACATCCTGATTCTCAGCCCCTGCCCCCCGTCAGTGTACCCTGGTGCTTCCAGTGTGCTGACTGCTTTACTCCCAGAAGCACTTGAGCCAACATCTCAGATGGCCTGGGGTCCTGTCCGCAGAAGTCAGAAACCTGAACTCTCAAGTGGGTAAGCCGAGTACTTCTTTCAATCGAGGTATGATACTCACCCTGTGAAGTGTGAAAAGTGCATGAATATTGAGTGTTCACTTCTATGGTGCTTCACATGCATACAAACCCATGTAACAAAAGCCCAGGCTTGGAAAGAGAGCTGCATATTTAAATCTAAACTAATTATGCCCAGCCAGTGTGGCTCAGTGGTCAAGTCACGGTTCGATTCCAGGTCAGGGCACATGCCTGAGTTGTGGGCTCAATCCCCAGTGTGAAGCATACAGCAAGCAGCTGATCATTGATTCTCTTTCATCAGTGATGTGTTTTTTAAAATATATTTTATTGATATTTTTACAGAGAGGAAGGGAGAGGGATAGAGAGTTAGAAACATCGATGAAAGAGAAACACCGATCAGCTGCCTCCTGCACACCTCCTCCTGGCGATGTGCCCGCAACTCAGGTACATGCCCTTGACTGGAATCGAACCTGGGACCCTTCAGTCCACAGGCCGACGCTCTATCCACTGAGCCAAACCAGTCAGGGCATCATTGATGTTTTTAACTCTTTCTCCCTCTCCCTTTTTCTCTGAAATCAATTTAAAAATACATAAAAATAAGTAAATTTGAACTAATTAAAATTATGTACAATTACACATCAGCTCCTCAGTCACACTGACCACATTTCAAGTGCTCAGTGGCCACCTGTGTCTACAGGAGTGCAGCTCTGGATCATGCCACCCTCACAGACAGTGCTGTGGGGTAGTGGAGCTCCGGAACACTCGATACCTACCCACTCTCGCCTGGCTTCTTGCACCTTTCCCAATCCATCCCTTCCCCCTGCTGTGGAAGAGACTGGCCTCGGGCTGCTGCCTGCTGCTTGGTGAGGTGGCCGCAGGCTGGTCTTGCATGTACAGTCCCCCGAGTCACAGCCCAAGATGGTCACACCTGTGCGACCTGACCTGGCAGAGGGGCTTTGCAGGTGTGATTCCGTGAATGACTGTGAGATGACAGAGTATCCTGGATATCTGGTGGGTCCAATGTCACCACAGGGTCCTGCTAAGAGGAAGGTAGTAGGTCATCACGTGTGGTCACCTGTTACAACAGCCAGAGGAAACTCTCCTTACAGACTTCACTAGAGACTCAAGAATGGCTACATCTTCTCAAAAGTCAAGAACTATTTTGGGGTCCAAACCAAACTTAAAATATCTCCTTCCCTCCCGGACACCATACGTCTCCGGTGTTGAAGCAATCCACCCATTCAGAGCCTGCACCCAACGCAACACCCGCGCCTCGACCCACCACCGATGCTCCCAAATGGTTCTGTTTTGTGGTGAAACAAAAATGACTCGGGGCCTTTGTAAGCCGTCCTGAACGCCCGTGGTGCTGCATCTGCACAAAGCACTGGAAGAGGACGCCTGCTCGGAGCAGCTGTACTCTTCCAGGAAAGTGTGAACATAAGGAAGTTGAGGACTGCCATCTCTGTAGTAGGTGCCGGAACACTGAGTAGCTCAAAGCCAGACTGTAAATTGTTGGTACCATAAAAAGTTCTGTGATTCGAGGGTGGTAGTGGGGAGGTGGGGGGAGGGGGATATGTAAATCTCTGCTGCCACAATAAAACACACTCATAACATAGGTCCTCTCTGACTTTAGATGTGATCTGTGGACTGAAATATTTATTCTTCACCTTCCCCAAATGAGTCGGCGTGTATCCCTGCCCTGTGGTAGACAGAACGGCCTTTGCTTATTTTCCTGTGCTGTTTCTCACCGTTTATCTGACTGTAAGACAATGTTCAAAGAGAACCTGATTAGGTATTTGTAGAGCTGCATCCCTACCAGAAGGGAATGTTTTAAATGTTCCAAAAATAAGAACACTTTTTACCAGTTAGGATGTTATTCAGACTTGAAAAAATAAGGACAACCTGACACACACTATGACATGGATGAACCTTGTAGACATTATGCTGAGTAAAATAAGCCGTCACAAAATGACAAATACTTTCATTCCTTTCACATGGATTCCAAGAGCATTCAGAATCGTGGGGATAGGGTTTCAGCTTCACACGGCGAAGAGAGCTATGGTGATGGACGCTGGTGATAACGGCACAACATTATGGATATATTTAATACCACTGACCTGTGCTCTTCAAAGCGGTTAAGATGATTTCATGTGTATTTCACCATAATTAAAAACATGGGGAGAAACCATTACACACTTTCCAGAATGGTGGCATGTCCTGAACAACCAAACGCTTTGGAGAAATCTTTGGCTTTGAAGATGGAGGAAGGGGCCTCAAGCCAAAGAATGCAGGTGCCTCGAGAAGCTGGCAAAGGGTTCTCCTCTAGAGCTTCCAGAGGAACTGCCCTACCCACACCTTAAATTCGGACTTCTAGCCTACAGAACTGTGAGACAGGACACTCCTGTTGTGTTAGGCCCACAGTTCATGGTTGCTACGAGCTAAATTGTGTCACCCGCCCCTATTCATATGTTGAAGCCTTAACTTCTAATATGTCTGTGTTGGAGATGGGACTTTTAGTAGATAATTAAGGTTGAACAAGGTCATAAAGGTAGGGTCGTAATTCGATAGGATTGGTGGCTTTATAAGAGGAAGAGAGAGAGAGTGCACTCTGTGTGTGTGTGTGTGTGTGTGTGGAGGAAAGGCCCTGTGAGCTGGTGCCACTTGCAAGCCACAGAGAGAGGTCTCACCAGATCCCGGCAGTGTCGGCACCTCGACTTCGGACTTCCAGTCTCAGAACTGTGGGAAAATATATTTCTGCTGTTTAACGCTTCCGTTTAGGGTCATTTGTTATAGGAGCCCCAGGATGCTGATACATCGAGACTCTGTTGCCTGGGAACTACGGGGTGGTCATGAGTGTGGAGAAGCAGAGGACACCACCTGGGAAGAGGGCAGCATGGAGCTGAGAGAGGGCTGGGCGGATGCTGTCAGTCAGGGGCTTGCTCAGCCCCGTGAGGCTGCCATGACCTGCTGCGAGTCCCATGAGATACTCCGGGTCCCGGGTATCCATTCCCTTTCTTTGAAGTGATTTTCATTGCAGCTGAAAAGTACATTGACTAAAAGAATGGTCTCTGTCTTTCTTTTTAATGTCAAGGGTTGCATATGATCAGACCACGAGACTTGGGAAACAATACTTCCTCTTTTTACAGTCAGTTCAGCCCATGGACTTGGACGTAATGAATTTAGGATCCGGTGCCCTCTTCAGCGGCCTGGAAGGATGCACGGACCTTCCGGTTCTTCAGGGGTTGAAGTGGGCGGTAATTGTTCACCATTGTCCTCTCTTCTTCACCAAGGGCCGTGAATAGGAGCGTGCGAAACGCGGCCAGCTGGAACAGAGAGCCGCCAGTTACGGGGTGCGGGGACAGTGGACAGCTCCCAGGGCCTTGTGTAGTCTGCTCCCACAGTGAATCAGGGATGGCCCTGTGTGGCCAATACAACATGGCAGAGGTGACTCCTGAGTGATGTCAGGGAAGGCATTGCAGCTTCCACCGGAGTCTCTTGGGTCACTTACTCTGGGCACGCCAGCCGCCATATTGTGAGGACACTGAAACAGGCCCAGGAAGAGGCCCACGTGATGGCTGTGCTTGCAGCTACTCGTGTGAGCCACTTTGGGCATGACTCCTCCAGCCCCGGGCAAGTTTTCAGAAAACGGCGGCCCCAGCTGACTCCTGACTGCAACTCCATCAGAGATCCCGGGCAGAACCACCCCAAATTCTGGCCCACAGTAACTCTGAGAGATAATAAATGATTTTTTAAAAAATCACTACGTTTCAGAGCTATTTGTTACACAGCAATAGAGACTTAATGCATACAATATGAATGCTAAGTAACCTTTGATTTACTTTTCGCTCCAGGAACTAAAAGATTATTTTTTATGTATCGTCTCATTTGTCCTCAGAATATACTTATGGACTCTGTGAAAATAACTCACATGTTTAATTAATACAGAAGTGACATTTTATCTATATAGTGGCCACTTACTGAGCAAGGCAGATCTGTGCGGTTGATGAAGTGCCCTGTGGAGCTCTGGGGGGCTTGGTGCATACAGTCTCCCAGGCATTCAAACTCACTGACTTTCTCAGAAATGCAACCTCTCTCCTCTCCTCCACTTGGCAATCTCCTTCCCACTGCCCTGGAGGTGCACACACCTCCCCACTTTCCCTGGTCAGGGTATTGGGCTTCTGCTCTGTGCTTTTGAGTGACACTCAACCCTGTTTTCATTTCCCCGCAGACAGCAGTTTGCAGAGACTGATATCATTGTTTTTGCACCACCCTCTCCCTTTTTACCCCTCTCCCACCCTCTCCTGCTACAAACCTGACCCAGAATGGGTACTTATTACATGTTTGTTGTGTGACAGAGGGGTCTTGGTGAAGGGGTCATCTTCCACCAAGGCCATCCTGATATCTGCAGTAGTTTTGGTTTGGAGGTAGGATGGTGCTCTGCAGCCTACATCTCAGAGTTCAAACTTGCAAAGCAAAGGGCATCATCCCATGACTTTTAAATAAGAAAATATTTTTAGACGTGTGAGGCTGGACGTACCTCTAAGAGCATATCTAAAGTCCTCAGAAAAAGGACAGTTGGACCAGAGCTGATAAATACTGCTGAGATTGATCAGAGATGTCTGCCCAAGGCAGGGGAGGGACGGTGTCACCATGCTTGCTGTGTAGTTGTCATCCCTAAATCTAAACTGCCCTCAGCAGGCAGACTTTCTCCTGATTCTAGATTTCCAAAGAAAAAGATACTGCAACTTAAAAAATATATATGTAATATCTACTTATTTTAGAACCATAGAATATTCAGGTAAGAAAAAGGAAGAAAATAAAAACCACTGCACATCTCTGACCCTGGGATAATGAGTAGTAACTTTTTGGTGTGTATCTATGTGATTAACCGGGGTACTGTCCAGTAAACATTCACTCCCTTCCCCTCTGCCCCACTGACTTTGGCCTTGCCATTGTGACTTGCCTTGGCCAACAGGATGGGAATGGGTGTGATGCAAGCAGAAGCCTTAAGTGTGCATGTGTCGTTGGGCTTGCCTTTTGCATTTTTTCATTTACCATGAGAACCAGCCCTTGGTAGTCACTGGTCCAAGGAGCATGAGAGACACCAGGCCCAACCCAACCACTGACCACCTTTGGTGAAGCCCAGACATCTACAGCCTAAAATAGAGCCTCTCTAGCTGACCAGTGATTCTCTCTCATCATTGATGTTTCTCTCTCTCTCCCTCTCCCTTCAACTCTAAAATCAATAAAGATATATTTAAAAACAAAGTAAAATACAGTCTCCCAAGACAATCAATAAACCTGAAAGCAGAAAAAAACACATACAAGTGTTTGTTATAAGCCACTGAGTTTTGGGGAGGTTTGTTACACAGCATTATTGTGGCAATAGCTGACTAACACAATCCTTCTGGAATTTTACCTCAGCATATATAGTTCTGTAGCTTACTGTTCTATCACCCAAACAAGTGGAACAAACGAAAATGTTCTCTTCCTTTACCCTTTCCTCCCCCCACCCTGCCCCCACTGCATCTCTCTCTGTCTCTGTCTCCCTCACACACTAATATCTCAAGGACAAAGAATTGTGATTTCAGGAACCTCTGTTCAGTCTCAACAAGCTTGTACTTCAGTTGAAACTTTCTTCTGGTGCAGGAACATCCAAAACGCACCAAAAGGTAACCCTCCACGATGCTCACTTATAATATCTTAGTGACACTGCCAGACAATTTCGTCAACACAGTCCCACTGCACCAGCTGCGGGTGCAGCTCACCTGGTTTGCGGCCACTTCAATGGGCTTCTTCTGGATGATCCAGGTGACAGACTCGGTCAGTGGGGGCGTGGTGAGGGAGCCCGGGTAGGTCCAGTAATCCCGGCAGGTGGGCAGCAGGCAGGAGGGCTCGAAGGGGCCCATGGCCACTCGTGCATCCTGAGAGACAGAGGCCACAGGCAACATCAGGCAGAGATCGGCGAGGCAGAGGCTCAGGAGGAAGGCAATGGCTCTATCTTTCTCTCAGAGACGTGGCGTCGCAAGGCTAGGAGGGATGTGTGTTCCCGGAGATAAAGGCTGTGAGGCCACGGTTGTCACATTTGGAAGCGGAAACAAGAAAATACGACCCTTGTAGCAGAGCATGAATCCTCACCAGATGCTTATATATTCTCTTTTAAAGTTATTTATTTTCCTATGCTCAGGCTGTGAAAATATTATACTTTTAAAAATGTGGTAACATAACATGCATAACGTAAATTTACCATTTTAGCCATTTTTAAGTTCTGTGGCAGTAAGTGCATCCACACTGCTGTGCAGCCATTACCCCCATCCATCTCCTGGACTTTCTCATCTTCCCAAACTGGAACTCCTTCCCCACTAAACACTACCTCCCCATTCCCCTCCCCCTGGCACCCACCACCCCATTTTCTGTCCCTGTGAATCTGACGCCTCTGGGGACCTCGCATGAGTGGAATAATCACACACTATATGTCCTTTTGTTACTGGCTTATCTCACTCAGCAAGATGTCTTCAAGGAACATGCATGTTATAGCATGTGTCGGGATTTCCTCCCTTTTTAAGACCGACTAGTACACCACGCTGCATTCGTCCATTCATCCACCAGTGGGCACCTGGAGAGCTTCCACTCCTTGGCTATTGTGGGTGACGTTGCCGTGAACCTGAACATGCCAATGTCACTTTAAGACCCCGCTTCCGATTATGTTGCATATTATGTTGCATATTACCCAGAAATGGAAGTGCCAGATCCTGTGGGAATTCTAAGTGTAGTTTTGAGGAACTGTCACACTGTTTCCACAGGTGCTGCCCCTTAAGACAGCTGAACTTCTCTCCAAAGCAGCCGTCCCTGAGTGTCAGGGCCGTGGTGACGACATACATGTAGGAGGATGCCCTGCGGGGAACATATGCAAGAGTTTTCCTTCTCACAGGGAACAGGCGGGATTGGTGGACATGAACAGCTGCTCCCACAAAGGACTTCCGTCAACATGTCCTGCTTGGGAGCCCAGTGTTCAGAATTCACAGTTTGCCCGCTTTCTGTGCTTTATAAAAGGACTAGAGGCCTGGTGCACAAAAATTTGTGTACTTGGGGAGGGGGGTCCCTCAGTCCGGCCTGTGCCCTCTAGCAATCTGGGACCCCTTGGGAGATGTTCACCTGCTGGCTTAGGCCCACTCCCTGGGGAATCAGGCCTAAGCTGGCACCCAGACATCCCTCTGGCAGCCTGGGGGCCCTAAGGGGATGTCCACTTGCCAGCAGGAAGTAGACCTAAGCTGTAGTCTGACATCCTTAGCTCTACTGAGGAGGCGGGAGAGGCTCCTGCCACCACAGTTGTGCTGGCAGCTGGCAGCTGGCAGCCTGGCTTGTGGCTGAGCAGAGCTCCCTCTGTGGGAGCACACTGACCACCAAGGGGCAGCTTCTGCATTGAGCATCCACTCCCTGGTGGTCAGTGTGTGTCATAGTGACCAGTCATTCCCAGTGGTTCTGCTGTTAGGGTCAATTTGCATATTACCCTTTTATTATATAGGATAAGGAGAAACCTGCCTCTCTGTATTCCAAGTGACACCAATGGGATGTCAGGGTTGACTGATTCATTCATTCATTCATTCATTCACTCAATCACTCATAGCTATGCGTGTAGCACCCACAGTAAACCCGACGCAATCTTAGGCTCTGGGGCACAAAACCACCCACCTTCATGGAGCTCACCCTTTACCAGAGGAAAGCAGATAGTACCCCAAATAATAAGTAGATTTCCAGCATTTACAAGTGATGGAGGAAAATAAAGTAGGACGGGTGGGGAGAAGGGATTAAGAAGGATGGTCACTGGAAGGTGACATTTGAGCAAAGACATGCAGGTTCTGGGGGTGGACACAGCCAGTGCCAAGGCCCTGAGTAGGGTGCAGCCTGATGGGCTAGAGGAACAGCAAAGCGACCACGTGGCTGGAATGAGTAAATGACACATAAAGGCAGTAAAAAGAGACAGGGTGAGGGTCCTACAGAGGAGGACACCCCTGCTTCTATCCGACTGAGGCCACTGAGAAAATCTACCAGCAGAGGCAGGAGAAGGGGCTCTACCTGGATGCTGCTCAGCAGGGTGCCTGGGTGTAAAGAGAAAGGAGGGCCTCTGCCAGTGTCTGCCTCTTTGTCAGGCAGAGGCATCTGACAGGCTTTTGCTAGGAGAGGAAAGGGTTCCTGGGGGTCCCTCGGGTTGACGGCCCAGGACAGTGGGCTCCACCCTCTATACATCGAGTGAGACTGAGAGGCCGAGGTAGGGACAGGCCCACATGCAACATAACACGACCAGCCTCAACACCGGACCAGACCGGGCTGGGCACTAAGGAGCATTGAAGCACAAAGCAGACGCCCTCTCATCCCCAAAGAAGAAGGCCTTCCTGCACATCGGATCCTTCCACCCAGCCTTCAAAGGCTCAGGCACTGGGCCTGGATGACCTGGCTGGTACCCTGATTGCTGGCATTCATTGGTCAGAAGTGGAGAGATGTTGGTTAAGCTGCCCACAAGAAGGAAACTGGGTCCTGGCCAGTTTGGCTCAGTGGATAGATAGAGCATCGACTGCTGACCAAAGTGTCGATTCTAGTCAAGGGCACATACCTCGGTTTCAGGCTCCTCCCCAGCCTGGGTCCTGGTCGGGGCTGTGCAGGAGGCAACCAATTGATCTGTCTCTCTCACATTGATGTTTCTCTCTCTGTCTCTCCCCTTCCCTTCCATCCTCTCTAAATATCAATGAAAAAAATATCCTTGGGTGAGGATTTAAAAAAAAAGAAGTTGGTTCACACCAGCAGATGATTACGAGGGGCCTTGCATGAGTGGGTGTTGTTCACTGGGTGACTAATTATCTAGGAATGTCATCAGGACAGCATGATTGAAATGCAATTCACATAGCATGGAACTCACTGCTGCCAAGTGCCCAGATCTATGGCTTTTAGGATATTCACAGACAGAGATGTGCAACCATCATCACAGTCCAGTTAGAATGTTTTCACCTCAAAAGAAAGAACCACAGTAAATACTGTGGCTGTCGCCTCCCTCACGGCTCCACCCTGCCGCCCCCTGCCGCCCCCTGCCGCCCCCTGCCGCCCCCTGCCACAGGCCCAATCTGCTTTCGGTCCACATGCATCTGCCTCCACAGACATTTCCGATAAATGGGATCACACAACACGCGGACTTGTGCATCCGGCTCCTCTCAGCTCAACACCGTCAAAGCCCCTCCCGGCTGCTGTGTGTCGGTGCTTTTCTCCTTTTCATGCCCTTGTTTGGTCTGCGTAATTCTTAGGAAACGGGTCACAGAGGCTCGTGGGACAAAACCAGTGGGTTTGCGGTGACGGATACATCCCCTCCTGCTCCCCTTGTCCCAGCTCCAAAGGCTGCCAGGCACCTTCCGAGACTATCACCTTGAATTTCTAGAATCACCCTTTAAGGGGTGTGTTTATGTTATTGATGAAGAAAGTAAACAGAGACAAGTGACTCTCCCAGAACCACACAGTTAGACAGCGGCCGAACCCAGAGGCTGGGAGGTCTGTCCCATCCCAATGCCAGGCTGCTTCCTCCCCTCTCGGGGCTGCAGGTGGGTGTGAGGCAGCAGGTCACACGGAGGAGCAGCTGGTGGGCCACCACCCACTGCCAGGTTCTGGCCAATTACAATTTTGAGAGGACATGTATGTATTTCTAGTGATGTCCTCGGGAGCTCTGTGTCCTGTCCCTCAAGCACATCAGTGTTCAGATACAGGAAGCTGTTTCCCCTCAGAGCCCCCAAAGCCAGTTAAGGCCCCTCCTCTGTGTGTCTGTCAGCCCCGCTGGCTAGGGGGTTAGCTGGGAACACACACGGGGTTTGCACCAGCGTGCGGCGTGAATACGGACGAGCCGGCTCCTGGTGGTGGGCGCCCACTCGAAAGTCTCCCCCATTCTCTTTTCTAACATGCACATCCCACTGGGGAAGGAGGGAAGGTAGCGGACAAAGGAGGCTCCATTTGCGACATGAGGGAATGAAATGGGAGAAAAGGCAAAACCATAGGGTTTGGAACAAATCAGTGGTCGCCCAGGCTTGGGGGCAAAGGGCACGCATGACTATGCGAGGGCCACGGGATGGCACATGCCGGGCGGGGCACGGTGTTGTGTGGGTCTGGCTGGGTGACTCCACTAATGTGTCAAGACCGATGGAAGTACACCACAGAGATGACTCGTGACACTGCAAAATTTAAAAATCGGCCAGAGCCCAGCATGGAGCGTGACAATGACTGACAGACGACACCGCCCGTCCCATGGAGCGTGGCTCCTGCTCACCAGGGCTGGGCGTTTCACCTCTAAGATTCTCTTTTTTCAGGTGAGGAAACTGAGGCCCAGAGATGATCCTCAGGACCGGACTGAGCCCAGGCAGCGTCTTCTGTTGCCGCATGTCAGACACCATTCCTCCCTGGTGGTTGGCCCAGGAGACCCTGAGTTAGCTCATGTGAGTGTGTGAGTGGGGCGAGAGGGGGGAAAACAAGGCTCCAGAGGGAAAACACCCCGGAGCAAACAGGGCCTCACAGCCAGCTCCTTTCTTTCCCACCGGGAGGCGGAGGCCACCCACATAGGAGGTGGATACTGGTGGGGAAAACAGCCCAGGTTTACTCTGGCCGGAGACCAGCGAGGAAGAGGATGCTCCGAGCACCTTGTCCTTGTGGAGTTCCTGAGCTGGCAGCCATGGCGGCGGGGGGGTGGGGAGGGTGATCCTGGCTCCTCGGTCTCACGAGGTCCACATCAAAGGGAAGGCACCACACAGATCAAAGGACCCCCATAAGCCAGCCAAGGAAGGGCTGACCCCAGCCTTCCTGTGGGCCGCACTCGCCATTGTTAAGACAGGTGGGAGCCCCATCCGCCCAAGGGCCACGTTCAAGGACCCAGCGACTCCTCCCCTCCCCGAATGCTTTTGTTGGGTACCGAACAAATAAACTGCATTTCTTTGGAATTTCCACTTCTCCATCAAAGTCCTTTCTTAGTTGATGTTGGGGAAAAGCGACATGGTTGGCCTCGTTATCTTTCAGAGTCGTGCTTAATGCGACAAGGTGTCCAAGGGGAGCTGAGCCAAGACGCACTCTGCACACGCGGTGGATTGTGGGGATTTCCCTCTTCCCATGGTCTCCATGCTATCAGGGAGGGGGTGGTCCTGTGTCCCCCCAGGAGTGTGTCAGGTGGCACTTGGGTAGGCGCTCTTACAGGTTAATAGTTAGGTATTTATTTCAATCAGTTTTATTTGTTTTGTTTTTTTGTTGTTGTTTTTTTCCAACCAGTTTTAAAACAAACGTTAGCATTAATGGATGTCATTGCTTGGGACAGGACCAGTGCAGAAGGACGTGGCAAAAATCTTCAAGATGCTGCCTGAATGACTGAATTTTGGGGGAAACTCAAATCGAGTCCAACACCCCATTTATACTAACACAGGGGTCCTGGAACAGCAGTGACACCGTGACAGCAGATCATGGGCCAGCGCGAGACACAACTGGAATCAGCCCCAGTGAGTTCCATTTCGGGATGGGACTCAGACCCCCTCAGCACATGCACCAGCTGGCTGTCTTCCCCTTGCAAACAAGCCAGTGCTCTAAACAGCCTTGCTTCTCCGAGCGCGTGGACCCTGATATGTGTGGCTTACCTTGTGCTTTATTTCCGGCAGGACGTCCACCAGCGTCTGCAGTGCCTCGTGGTGGGACCCCAGCTGCACAGCACAGACACAACGTGTTCATTCGAAAAGGCAGCGGGCAGGGCAGCAAGCGCACCTCATCCAACAGAGACTGTTAAAAAAACAGCCCAGAGGCCGCACTCCACTTCTCCACCAGGAGGGCGGCGCCCCATCGAGAGATTACCTTTAGAAACACGCCTATCACAGCCAAGCCGTTCTCTCCCATGACAGCTTCTTTGTAGTTTGGATATTTCACAGCATTCCAGTGAACCAAATGCAGCTGAAACACGGGAGGAAGAGACCGTGTACCCATCACGATGCAGCAAGAAACGAAACCGTTGCCCCCCTGCAGTGTGGCAGACCTGTGTGTCCATTCAGTGCTTTTAATGAATTCAGCCTGCGCAGCCGGTGTAAGGAACGCGGGCGCCACCAGCATGCTCGGAGCCCTACGTGGCAATAGAATCACAGACTATAAGGGCCTTTGAGTTTTCGATGGGAGAGAAAGAGGCTCGTTTTAACTTTATAAAATAGAAATGGGGGTTGGAGAGAGTAGGTTATTTGCTATTTTCATATCTTTTCCAGATATCCTTGAAAGTGTTTGCCAGATCAAATGCAGGACTCCCAAACTTTGAATTTCACATGAACAATGAATAATTTTAATGCCCCCAACATTGCATTTTTCTCTCCATTTGTCGCCCTCGCTTGCACTTTCTGTGTCCTTGTTTCACACCCTTCCTTCTGGCATCAGGATTGGCCAGATGACAAGGGTTTAAATCGGGGGCAGGGGACCGGCTTGGGAAACAGGCTCTCCTGGGTCACTGGCCAGCAGGAGGCACCCCCAGCACCCTGATCTGGCTCTGGGTTCTCTGTGTTGAGAGCACATGGTGGTGCCCACGCTGGATTTGGCTCAGAACCTGGATGGGGCCTGGGTGTCCTTACAGATTTCCTTCTACAGGAATGAGCTGTGGTGAGGTCTTTCTGAATGGAGACCCAAACCCCGAGGCAGCAAGCCCTCCCCAGGCGCTGCTGGATTCCAGGGCCCTGGGGCCTCTGCCGGGGCCCATGTGTGCTCCAGATGGCACCTCACTCCCAAGTCCCAGGGTCCCCAGCCATGTGCAATGGGGACAGTGGGGGTGGCGAGGCCTCCTCTGCTCTCTGTAGCTTACCTGGAACTCCCCACCTGCGGACCTATTGCAATCTGCCAGAAACAGAGACAGCAGACCCACAGCCCTGACCACAGCCTCCTGCCTTCACAGATGCCACATCTGGAGCTGGCTTTGCCCTCCATGCCCCCCACCAGAAGCGGCACTTTACAGGCACTTTACAGCATGCTTCGGAGGCATGGCCAGGAAGGATGTGACTCAGAAAGAGCGGGTCCCATCGCTGATCTCGCCTCTATGCTAATAAATTCCAACAAGCTCCTCTGTTAAAATATCGGTAAACATTAAAAATCGTGGTGCGGATACACAGTTTGTGTTGTCAAATGAAAGGGAGCAAGTTGCAAGCCGCTGCTCTTTCATCTTTGTCATGCTTGTAAACACGTGTGTAATTATATCAAGAGATGTAATTGCCTCTTTATATACTGTCCCCAGAGGTCACGTCTGGGTGTGTGATTACTGGTCATTTTTATTTTGGGGGTTGGCTGGACTCTAGTTCAATTTTAACTACAGTGTTACTCCCATAGTAATGGCAACAGAAAATTGAAACAAAAACAGCTCATAACTTGAAATGCATCCGAAAGGCAGGTGGTTGGTGGGTGGATAAAAGGATGGGTGGGTGGAGAGACGTGTGATAAAGTGAGTATGGCAAAACATTACTCTTAGAATCTTAGTGGCAGACTCACGGATTCTCATGTACAGTTCTTTCAATTTTTTGGTTTGTTGGAAAAATGTCATAATAAAATATTAAGGAAAATACATAAATTACCACTTATCTTCGCCCCCCACCCCTGCATAACTACAAAACCCAATTCCTAGCGTTAATCTCTGCTCATTTTTCCCCTGACTTCCATTTTTTTTTAATGTTTCAGAGGTCACTTTGTTTTAGGATGATCTCTATTGTAAAGATTTTCAGATTCTCCATAGGTGGCCTCACACCCTGAAGGACAGGAAGATGTGAGTCTGGAATGGACCACCAGCACGTGCGGGGCTGCCGAGAGGCTAAGAGCACAGGCTGGTCTTGAATCCCAGCTGCCTGGTTTTGGCAAGTCACCCAACCCCTTGGAACTTCCGCGTCTTCTCCTGCGAAATGAAGGTGCTAAAAACACCCTCCCTTTCGGACGGTTGTGTGATTGAACGGGTCGGGTGGCCGACTGTTCTGGGTGGAGCACGGGGAGTCCCACATCCCAGGAAACCCGCCCTTTCTGGGCCACTGGGATGGCTGGCCACCCTACAACGGAGCCGGACACGTAGGAAGCGCCCGCGTGTGGGCCGGGGGACATCTACGCACCTCTGCCGGGTACACGCGGTCCTCCACCGTGTGCTCGGAGCCCCACTCGTTCACCGCTCCCCAGTGGAAGTGGAACTGCTTCAGGCGGTAGTGGTTTTCCAAGGGGCCGCCGCTAATTCCTGGAAAATGAAACCAGTGTGTGTTAGCTTGTCTCTTCTTTGGACCGTGGTATTGCTGTGACACTGTCTACGCTGAAGCGCATGATTTCACTTTCGGCTGATGTCTTGCTGAGATGACAAACTGGAAGGTGGACACCATGTCCCAGTTACCTGGCCCCGGGCGGGTAACACAGTAGTGATGCTCACAGTAGTGATGCAGATTCCAGTGCTGCCACCAGGTGGCGGTAGGGGCCTCAACCCTTCCCCGCCGCAATGAAGCAAAGAAAAAGGAGTTTCTGAGATGTATGCCTGTCCTATAAGATTTCCAGACTTCCTTAATTAAGAAAAAATATATATGTCTCTTGAATGAAAAAAGGCTTAAATCCTATCACCAAATAATTTCATAAACTAATTTAAGAGCAAGATGTTAAACAAATTCTGAGCTACAACATGCTACCTTTTCCACCAGCTCTAGCTCAGTCTAGGCCCACTGTATGACCAGTTTTTATAGGAACACTCCTTTCTAAGTCACTCTAATACCTGGCAGAGCTTCCCTGAGAGCTGTCAGCCTGAAGTACTCGGGCTCAGACCTGAGCATCTGTCAAGGAGGAGGCTGGCTCTCAGCTGTGGGATTGTGGGCGCCATCTAGGGGTTCAGGGTTAGGGCAGGGACTCTGCATTTTAACTGTCTCCTGGGTAACTCCGATGTACATGGCGTGGCCTGCCCCTCGCTGCACTTTGCTAATAGATTTCCATGAACCACCGCTACAAATGCAATGGTGACTGTTGGGCTGAAGTGAGCTTGTGCTGCTGGGGTGGCTGGGACAGGTCTGGTGGACACGGCAGAGTTGGTGGAGTGAATTCCAGGGGCCTTGTTTGCATCAACCCCTCTACACAGCTAGTGGTTTTCTGTCTGGTCTTCACCATGGAAAGTACTTGTAGCAGGAAACACTGAACTATCACAAGAAAACAGGTTCAGCTCATGAGTCTGCTCCCAATCAAGTTGTAAAGCTTCCCCCCATCTTTCCTGACTCAAAAAGAGGGTGTTGGTCCAGGTCATTAGGGTCTCATCTAATCATAAAGTTCTGTGGTTCATGAAGTAATCTTCTATTCACCTTAACACACCACTTACATCCCTATTTTTAAAAACAGGCAGAAATATCTCTTTCTCTACCACGTATATATGCACATTTTATGCATAGCCAGGTGGCTCAGTTGCTTGGAGTATTTTCCTGTACATCAAAAGGTTATGGGTTCAATTCCCAGTCAGGGCGCATACCTAGGTTGTGAATTAGATCTCCAGCCAGCGTGCTTGTGGGAGGCAGCTGATATCTCCCTCCCTCTCTCTCTCTCTCTCTCTCTCTCTCTCTCTCTCTCTCTTTCTTCTTCCTTCCCTCAAATCAATCAAACATATCCTTGAGTGAGATTAAAAAACCAAGACTCCACATTTCAAATCATAAAGTCTGACTCTATCCGTGGGCAAGAGTACTGTGACATGAAAGAGAGCCTCTCAGGTTCAAACTGCAGGCTTTAATGGAGATGTTCGCAGTTAGAAATCCAAGAGGGTGATTGTTTTCCTTCGAGGGGCGACGATGCTCGCGCAGACTGGCCTTCGTAGTTTCATGTTGTGTTTTAACTTATGGCGAGTACTTAACTAGGTTGTGAGAAATCCCTGAGGTGCAGCAATTGAAGCTAGGATTCGAACCCAGGCCCGATGCCAAAGTGTGCGCCTTTCCCCCTTTTCCTTCAAATACAAAATGTAATCTAAGGCATTACAGAACCGTGAAGTGCAGGCAGAGGTCATCGGTGTGCACTTGTATCTGTGGTGGAAAGGGGGTTTGCAGCATTGGGCAGCCAGAGACCACATGCCACCAAAACACATCGCTTAGTGACCGAGAGGTGAGCCTGTCACCTGACCAAACGTCCTCCAGGAGAAACCCTGGGCACGGAGACACGGAGGCTGGCCATGTGCTCGCGCACGCGGAAGGTGATCGCGGGGATACCCACGCACATCTGTATCATCTTTTCCAGAACATATAAGTGCAGAAGGCAGGAATGGCAGGTGTTTCATCTAAGGGACAAATTGAATGGGACACAAACTGGTGAACAGTTATAAGGCTGTGAGCTAAGTACCATCTACTCGAGTTTCCAGGACTGGGGCCATTTCTGTCTTGCTCATCATTGTATCCTCAGCACTTGGTCCAGGACACAATTATTGGAGGCACCTGGCAGGTTAATGAGTGGGATTACTCAGCTCATTGGTTGGTTCAGTCGGTCACTCAGTAAGCAGATCCGTGTGTTACAGCAGAATTCAGCCTTTCCCATAGTAGCTTGGGAACTGCCTAAGATTCCCAGGGAATTCCACAAAACACTATAATTATTTAAAGAGGTGGATTTGCAGCTTAGCTCTGACTTGCTGTGTGACCTTGAGCAAGTTGCTCAGCCTTTCTGAGCCCAGCCTCCCCACCTGGGAAATGAGGAGTGTTGGCAGGATAAATGGAGATAATGGCAGAAAGACCATTTTGTAAAGTGTTGTCAGAGGACAACGACGATGATGATGATGATGATGCCAGTGACTAAATGTCATGTAACCTTTCAGGGACTCAGCTCCTTCATCTATTAAAAAAGAAGTGCTACCCACATGGTTCTTGTGGTCCCTTCCTGCTCAAGCATCTTAGACTTCTACGTAGGTCCATAGGTGAGGTCTCCACAAAGGAAGATACCAACTGCATGAGGCATACATTCACCACTGGCTGGATGTCTGCCAGATCCCCGCCAAAAATAACCTTTAGCAGAGTCACTCCCACTGTCAGCCGGCAACAAAGAGCCAGAGTCAGAGACCGCGGGGATGGGCGGGGACTGTGAGGTAAGGAGGTGCAGGGGTCAGAAGCCTTTCCCACGTCTACTCTGAGCAGGACTGGAGCCCATGACCTCACTCCACTCCCACATCAAACTGCCCCCAGAACCCTTGACCGAAGCAGCCTCCCCGACCAGGCAGACTCCTGCCTGTCTGCCCTTGCTTTCCTTTGCTTTATTGCTGCAGGTAGCCCGAACATAAATGGAAGTCTGTTCTTTGAAATCCTGGGGCTCTCGCACTGCAGGCAAGAATGTTCCTTTTCAGTGGGGCCTCCAGAATATAGATCTCCTCCCGTTCAAGCTGGTTCTGGGCATTTGTACATGAACCAGGGATTTGCTGGAAACCTGGGCTGGGACCAGGCAAACCCATAACAAACACCCCAAAAGCCTGCTGCCCCTCCTAGCCTGTCATGTGCAAATGTAAACAAGGAGATAAGCTTTTCTTGGAGGATAGTGAGGAGGAAGAGGTCTGGGGCTGGCAGGCAGGGCTAGGCTGTAACATGGGCTGAGCTGGAGCGCCCCCATGTGGCCGATGAGTGGAGACACACCGGGATGTGCCATTTTGCGGGTTGCAGCTTCACTCTTTCAAATGCATTTCAGAAGAGAAAAAGAGGGCGTCAAAAGGCACGTTATCAGGAATGTCAGCAGACATGGGCCACAGAGAAGAATCTCACTGTAGTAACGTCTCTCTTTTTTTTTTTAAAGTATATTTTATTGACCTTTTACAGAGAGGAAGGGAGAGGAATAGAGAGTTAGAAACATCGATGAGAGAGAAACATCTATCACCTGCCTCCTGCACACCCTCCATTGGGGATGTGCCCGCAACCAAGGCACATGCCCTTGACCGGAATCGAACCCGGGACCCCCCAGTCCACAAGCCGATGCTCTATCCACTGAACCAAACCAGTCAGGGCACGTCTCTTAACTTAGACCCGACCCGCAAAGACAGCCCACTAGCAAAGTGCCTGTGTATTTTTAAAAACTGGGAAATCATATTTTGTCTCCCTTTCTGTGGGAGCAGAGTCTGGAGTCAGATGCCTGCACCATCTCTTCCAAGCTGAGTGATCTTGGTCGAGCTACTGAATTGCTCCCAGCCTCAGTTTCCCCATCTGTAATATGGGGATGACCCTAGTGCTTACTCGGAGGGACACTGCAAGAATCAAGTGATGCGGTAAATACAAAGTTCTTAGCAGGATGCCTGGCAATCTGGAAGCGCTCAAAGGCAAAGCCCAGCAGCCATCGACATGTCTGTCTGGGATGAAATAGCTGATTGAAGAGGAAAAGGCTCTCATTGCTCAGCATATCCCCTGTCCTGGGTGCTGTGTGAGCAGCGTCCTCCCGGCTTGTGTGCTGTCGGCACCCGAGGGGCAGCGAGTGCATGCTGGAGGCTACCACCTAACAAACCGGCACTTATTTATGGAGCACCTGCTATTGCGGGGCTTTGGGCAAAGCCCTTCAGGTTCCCCCAGGGCACGTAGGCCCTTCTCGCAGCAGGTACTAGTAGCTCATTTTTGGGATGAGGAAACTGACTCAGGAGTTAGGTCACCTGCCCCAGGTCGTCCAGTGACCTCACCTCAGGCCTGCCTGAAGAAGGTTCAGACCATCAGCTCGCGTAGCAGGGTTCAAGCCAAACTCCGCGGTTTTTCTGGCCAGGAAAGTTAGGAGCCCGATTTCAGATTGCAGCCCTGGGTTTTAGAAATCTCAGTGTAACTTTTCGCAATGACAACACTGTGTCAAAAAATATCCCTTTAATAAAACATTAAAAAAAAGACACGCCCAGTACAGAAAGGGGCCTTCAGCTGCCAGCCCCCAGGCCCCAGGCGCTGCCATCAACAGGGTCTGTCCACAGAGAGGAGGCTGTGCATCGCCGCAGAGTTCTCCACGAGCAGGAGCTGCATCAGCAACTGCCAGACCCTTGGATTCCCGCGAGGACAAATGGCAATGGAGGATGGTCCATGCTGCCCCTTGCCACCTATTTGTAGTTTGGTGGTTTTACTAAGATAAGCAGGCTTTTGGCAGGAATGGTTGTTTTAAGCTTTGAAATAAATGTAAGAGACATTTGAGATATTCAAATTAGTCAAAATGGCAACTAACACGACATCACTGAGGAGCAGCTGGTCCTTGGTGCCACTCTGGGGTTTAGCCAATATTCTGAAGCTGTAAAGTTCAAGGTCAAAGGTTTTCTGTGTGTTCTCCAGACCAGGAAGCTCTCTGTAATGTCCCTCCTCCCCCCACTTCCCAGGCAAGTGGGAGCCTCAGCAGGTGCCAACACACTTCAGTGTGGGAGTCACAACCCTACCCCAGAACCCCGGAATGAGGGAATCCAGATCACCCCTGGAGTTAAACTCGGAGAGCATCACCTATTGCCTCCGGTTTTAAAGTCATGCAAACGAGCTCACATGCCAGTTTCACACAGTGCAGCTCTGCATGGGTTGCTTTCTCTTCCTGTGTCTCAGATTTGCACTTTAAAAAGATAATGACACTAGTTCATTGGAACAAATACAGTGATGCTTACAAACACTCCCCAGCACAGCTCCCAGCACCAGCAGGATCTCAACTAGAAGCAGCATTTTCCGTTATTATTACTGGTACTAGAGGCCCAGTGCACAAAAATTTGTGCACTCGGGGTGGAGGTGGGGGAAGTTCCACAGCCTGGCCTGTGCCCTCTTGCAGTCTGGGAACCCTCAGGGGATGTCCACCTGTTGGCTTAGGCCCGCTCCCTGGGCAATCAGGCCTAAGCTGGCAGTCAGACATCCCTATGGCAGCCCGGGAGCCCTTGGGGGATGTCCACTTGCCAGCAGAGAGCAGGCGTAAGCTGCAGTTGGACATCCTTAGTTCTACTGAGGAGGCGGGAGAGGCTCCCATCACCACCGCTGTACTGGCAGCCTTCAGCCTGGCTTGTAGCTGAGCAGAGCTCCCCCTGTGGGAGTGCACTAACCACCAGTGGGAGCTCCTGCATTGAGCGTCTGCCCCCTGGTGGTCAGTGTGTGTCATAGTGACCAGTCATTCCCAGTCGTTCTTCTGTTAGGGTCAATTTGCATATTACCCTTTTATTAGATTAGATTATTAAAATGTTCATCACCATCATCATCAAAACAGAGATTTGCAGTCACCTGAAACAGCCACTATTTCTCCCAAGACAGGACCTTCCCATAAAGACACTGAAGGATAGACATTATCTTAAGAGATTGTCCATTAGAAGGGGCTCAACCAGCCACAGATACATGAAAGAGGAAAAATCATTCATGCATTCATTCATTCAACAAATATTCACTGAGCTCCTACAGTGTGCCACAGCCTATGCCAAGTACTGGGAATTTCCAGAGAATTATACAGGGGTCATTCTGACCCCCGGGAGCTGGGGACCCAGAGAGGCAGGCAGACAGTGAACGAGTGCTGAGCAGGTCTGTGTGTTGTGACAGGCACGAATTCAGTGCTTTGGGGGGACCTAGACTGGAAGGAGAGGGAGTAGGCCACCAGGATGGCACAGATGGATGGTTCAAGTGTCCGGGGAGAAGGGAGCAGTGCAAATGGGGTGGGGGGCAAAGGGGTAGGCGCTGGCAGTGGCTAAGTAGGGGAACCTTCATCAACAGATTTCGAATGTTCTGGTCTTTAAAAACGAATACATCATGCAAGATTTGCCCAAGCCATCAACCGATTCCTCAGCTCCCAGCCTGACTCAAACCTCAGCATGGAGGTAGGCGCTCGGGAGAAACCACGCTGCATGTGGACTGGGCATCTACCACGTGCTGGAGCAGAGGAACCTGAGCACAGCTGGGTGCCAGAGGCTGCATGCCCTTGCCATTGACCTTGCTTTCCACCACATTAGGAGCCCTGAAGAATGGCAGTCTCTCCTGCGTGTGTCACAGGAATGTACTCAGCATCTCCTTCAGAAAGGCCTTGAATTCACCAAGGCCTCCACCAGGACCCCTTTCCATTGTTGTCCACCATCTCCTTCCCCTCCTCGCCCCAGCCACACACAGCCTTCCTCCCCCTCCTCTGTCTCCTCCCCTTCTCCTTCCAACATGCCACACACAACCACAGGTTCCTCTGCCTTTCGGAGCCTGGGGAAGCGCAGCGGCCCACTCAGCTCTGCACCAGCCTTGCAGACGTGGTTGCTAGGCTTCCTGCTGCAGCTCTCCCTGAGGGCAGCAGGTGCCACACTTGGGGCCTGAGCAGGGACTTGGGAGGATTCGGGACTCACAGACCATATCCTGGGGGGGACGACGGGGGGAGGCGGATGGGAAGGGGGGATGGCAGCCCTCACATTCTCCCCTCTCCATTCATGACTTGGTTTATCTTTCACTTGACCTTTCCACATATTTCCTAATGAGAGATCTTGTGAGCAAGGACTGCCTCCAGGAGGGCTCTGTGACAGCGCATTTCCACCCAAGCTTAGTACTTGCCAAGAGAAAGCTGCGCTGCTGTGTGGCAGATTGACAATCGTAGCCTCTGACACGGAACAGCTATGCTTGCTTCCTGGGTGCTTTTGTGGAAGCACCGGCCGGGGGAACAGCTAGGTGCCTAGTGATGGCGATAAAGAGCAGGCTTGGAGCCACGTGGACCTCGTGGGCATTAACATGACAGGACTTCAGAGGGCCCTCAGAGGGTCGCCCATTTCCTGGTGGATTCCTGCTCAGTGGAGCACTGTCGGCACTAGCTGCGGCTCAGACTCACCACATCCGCTTCGTCCCTCTGGGAGCCCTCTCAGCCTCGCCCACTGCAGATGTGGGGGAGCTGGGAGGACGGTGTGATCAGAGTGTGGAAGAATGCGAGGGAAGAGACACGAGGAGTGCAGGGAGCAGGGGGGGAGGGGAGGCGAGGGTGGGAGAGTGGGAGGAGGAAGAGACCATCTCAGGGCCTGGCTGCAGGGGTTGGGATTGCTGAGGACTCCTGGGTTTTTCTAGGTGGGAATTATTTTTCCCGTGGATGGAGAATCACACTTCCCCCCAACCTCCGAAATACTCATACGCAGGACCTGAGGGAAGGAACAGTAGAGAAATAAGGTAGCAGATAAAATACATCGTAATTTTTTAATGAAGATAGAAAGCATATGTTTTTAGGAACCAGACTGTCAATTTACAAATTTGCGGGGAAAAATAACTGCCCCGGGATGAGGGTGATAATCAGTCTGTCATCCCAGTCAAGGTGTCGTCTTCTGACCTGCAGCCATAGTCCCCTTCCTGACCGCACGGCTTTCCCTCCCGGACCCCCGCTCCTCCCCTCTGCATAATCTGGGGACCACTAGCTCATGCCTCACTGCAGGCACCCAGCCAGCAGAGGGGTCCCCCAGGACTTGGGTCTCTGGGACTTGGGTCCTGCATGGAGAGATGGCAAAGCAGCTCTTGCTGCTGAGTGCCAGACCCCTCTCCAGGCCTCACCTGCCTGCAGGGGCAGCTCCCTTTTGGCTACACCTGAAGACTCCACCTGATGGAAGTGAAGTGAAGTGTGCAAACTTGAAAATCACATGGGTGTGCAGGTCACGCATTCACTCCAGGAGCAAGCACACACTCATCTCCTGCATGTGCACCAGCAGCGGATTCTGCAAAGGTGAACGACAGCCACAGCTCGCAGCTCTCAGAGCCGTGGCAGCCGGGATCTCTTGGCACTTGGGGACAGGTATCAATTTTTGTCTGGAGGATAAAGGCTGTGATTGGCCCCACTTTACAAGTGACTTAAAATCCACTTCCACGTCGGAAGGATGTTAGCTGTGGCTTCAGTGCCTGGTACCTTCGCTGCCGATTACTGTCCTTGCAAGTCACCGTGGGGCCTCCAGGCTCGAGATTTCCATTTGTCCTCCATCTGCCCACTGGTAATGCAAACGCATGAGGAGGCCTCGGCGGTCAGAGAGCCGAACTCCGCCTGGCCGGCAGCTCCTCTGCCTTTTCTGTGCTTCCTCTAGTGGCAGACGGTAAAAGAGCTCACAGCCAGGCCTTTGGCAACGCTATCCCTGACCAAGGATTTGGTTCTGATCTTCAGTTTACAGAGAAAGAGACCGAGGGTCAGAGAAGGTAGGTGACGTGTTCACGCCACCCAGATGGTAAGCGGAGGAACTCAGCCTCACATCCTGTTTTTTTTCCAACTTGAGAGCGAGGCCCTCAACACCCCACCCTTGAGGAGTCAGATGAGTTGCCACTTGGGTGCTGGAGGGGCAGCCCAGGACCCTGTCCCCCCAAAGAAGATGGACCTGGCAAGGAAGACAGAGGCATGGCAGTAGTGTGGGCTCCCCTCAGCTATGGGTGGCATGGGGGACAGCAGAACCTCTAGCGCCCTGGGGTCAGGCCCGCACCGTCCGCAAGAACAGATGCACCAGCTTGTCCATGTGGTGGGAGGGAAGGAGTAGGTTTTGGAAACAGCCCTGGGTTTGACTATTGGATATGGGTATCCTCTTCCAATAAGTGGAAATACTTACCTCTCGGGACCTGTGAGAATTAAATGCCTTGACAACTGTTCCCCAATTAGCACGTGGAGAGGTCACGGCCAAGCAGCCGTGAGCTAGGATCTGGTTCACAGAACAGTCTGCTCAGCAGGGGGTCTACCCGCGGCCTTGGAACCTGGACTTTGGATACATTTTCTGCATTAAACATGCCCATCAGGTGGAACCCGCGCTGTCATTCATGACGGGAAGGCTCGCAGCGACCCGACCAGGGGTCTTCTCTCATGTGGGAGGCGCTGCGTGGGTGTCTTGACGGCAGGGGGCGCTATTTTCTATCGTTCTCTCCCCCTTCCTTCATGGCTCCAGCAGCCGCTTCTTCCTGGGCCTCAGCACCACCGACATTCCTTGGAAGGAGCCCCTGCCTCCACCTCTGTTATTCATCCTCGCTGGCTGGCGTTCCTCTCCAAGCACTTGTGTCCCTCACCCGCTGGAAACTGCTGGAACCTTCCACGCTGACGGAAAATGTCCTTGGCCTCCAGTTGTGTTTCGCTCTGAGTTTTTGGCTCCCGCCTGTTGGTGTTACCCAACCTAAGGGACCACATTTTATGCAGAATTACTCTACCCTGCGTGCCTTCTCCACTCACTTCCTCCCTTGCTCATGGGCATTGCCTTTAGTTCACCCAGGGTTTGTTCTCTTTTAATTGTGGGAGAATCTCATTAATCTCCGTTTCTTGCTACAAAGCTCTTTTTTTTTTTCCCTTTAGTACTTTACGTCTTTCAGCTGTGTTTTCCATTTCCTTTCCTCCCACGGCTCCCAGTATCCAATAGAGGTGAACGGAGAAGACAGAGCATCTGAAAAGGTGGGGCTAGAGGCTGGAAAGGGAGCTATAGAGATGGGTGTGGGAACCTGGGAAACTGAGTCGGAAAGAAAAAAGAGGGAAATTGGGTTTTGGAGAAAATAACAAGTAAAGTAAAACCAGATTGGTCTGTGTGGACATGAGCCACAGGGGGAATTATCCAACTAATTTATGTGGCCGGGGAGAGACACCCAGATAATTCTTTCGGTCTGTGGCAGGGTGGGGTCCCTTTGAACCAGATTGAGAAGGTGGTGGAGGAGCCAAAAATTGGGGGTCAAGGCCAGGTCAATGTAGAGTCCTGGCTGCAATAATGGGTGCAAAAACCTGGAACTTTGAGAGCAATGCGAAAAAGGGGTGAGCCAAGGTCAGCTCAGGGTCAAGAGCAAGGATGTCAGGGCCAGTGGAGACAGCACTGCACCTCTCCAACCTCACCTCACTAAGTGGTCCTCCACTCTGACCTCACCTTGCCTCAAGGCAGCCAATCACAGAGTGACTGAAGCAGGGGCCATGGCAACCAGCCGTGGGGCCAATGCTGCTGTTGCTGGGACAGAGGCTTGGGCTGTTCCTTTTGTGTTGCTCTTTTGGAAAAGTCTAAAGGGCCACCATCCTTGCCCCATTCCAGGGGAAATGGAACCCACCAGGGGAAAGCAGAGCCGAGAGAGGGAGGATTCAGATCGTACTTTCAGGGAACTTAAGCCAATGAGTTTTCCTCTTCTTTGCTTAACCCAGTTTGAGTTGAGTTCCTGCCACATGTGACACAAAGGAAGTTTTAAACAATACAATGAGTGCCTTGCAAAAATGAGAGCGAAAATAAGATCTGAGGCAGCAGGGACTGAAGAGAAAAAAGAATAAGAGTGACATGTGGGACAAGCTCATACAGGCTCCTGGGAACTGTGTGTGTGTCTTCCTAAATCATGTCGATGACTTTGCACTGGAGTTTGAAATAGACAGGCAATGCAGTGGTATTTACACCATGGGAAGTGGCAAATACTACAAATTATGGCTTCTTGTCCCCCCACCTCCATCCTACAACCCACACTCCAAAAGGCCAGTTGCTAAACATTTACCAGGACTCCATATACTCAGAAGGGTTTATGTGGGCCTGGCTTCGCAGACAGGTCTGAGAGTCTTCAAGCACCATGCTCTTACCACTATTCTCTCTGGGTCAAGTTAAACAGATCATTACCCATGTTCCCCTCCATCCTGGGTGGCACAGACCCAGCCTACAGCTGAATTATATTTGATCAAAGATTTAAAGGACTGAAACTGGTGATTCTCCAGCTGCCTCCCTTCTATTTCTTCTCTCTTAATCTAGTCACTTTTTGTTTGTTTACTTGTATTAAGACTCTTGAGATAAGTGACTGGAAGAGAAATCAAACTGCCTGAGGCAAAAAAGAGACGGAATGGCTTCAGGCAGATCTGCAGTTACTGGCTCTGACAATGGCCTCTGGCCTCAGTTTTTACCCATCTCATGGCTTTGCTCTGCCATGAAGACTCACAGATGCAGCCTTACAGCTGGCCTCAGCACAACCTTAGCAGAAAGAGAGGTTCTTTTTTTAACATTTCCAAGAAAAACCCTTTGGCTTTCATTGGCTTGGCTTGAGTCGCATGCCCACCCCTGAACCAATCACTGAAGTCAGAGAAAGGGTGGCTGGGACTGGCCACGCCCGCTCCTATGATTCAAGCTTTGGGTAAAAATTTAAGACATTGAAATTCTTGACCAAAAAGAGGCCTTGACTTGTGATTCTGGGGATTATTGTCACCTGTCATAGTCTAGTTTCCCAGCCTAAATTCTGACCCTGAACTCCCATGGGACACAGGAGCAGCGAGGCTCCCAGGCACCCATGCTGTAAGACACCCAGATAAAAATATAATATAAACAACTTGGCCCTTGGAGCATCGAGGAGATTCTCTGTTCCACCTGTCAGGAGGGTCTAGGTGTGTGCGTCTTCTTGCTGGTAGGTGAGTGACAGGTGTCCAGGCTGACCTCACTGCCCCTGGCCCTCCTGCTGGGGTGAGCACACTGGACATGGCTTAGTTGGGCTTGAGCCAGGAGCCCACCTGGACCCTGAGCTGGCTGCTGGCTCTCCTGGGGATTGACAGGACCACATTCCTCCCGTGTGCTAGCACTTTCCTCCCCTGCATGTGGTTAGCACTTCTGGCCTCATGCCTGAACCCTGTGGACATCGGCTGCAGGTTTCTCCCTTGGAGGATTCTTGCTCCTAAAATTCTCTTCTGTGGAGAGCAGAGAATCTCATTGTGAGGGCTCTGTGACCTGCTGCCGTGAATCTGAGTCTCATGTTTCTCATCTGTCAAATGGGGAATGATATTTGTCTCACTCAGTTGTTACAAGGAATATTTAAGTTTGTGCCAGTAAAGCCCCTGACAAGGAGAAGGAGCCAGTCAATGACTGGCGGGGCCATTAGAACCAGCAGGACTTGGCCTTCCCCCTTCTAGAAGTAGCACTTGAGCATGTGGTCTTGGTGAGGACATGGGTCAGGGTGCTGGGTTCCCCACTGACCAAGAACTGGGTAAGTGCCAAGCTCAGCCACCCGACCTTTCCCTCTGGGAATCTGAATTATTTTTCAAATGTATCTTAGCTCTATTCATACAAAAGACCAAAGTAACCTTCAAGGTTTTTTTATATTTTAAAACTTAAAGGAAAAGAAATCTGTTTATAGATATCAGCCAGACGCATAGCTACACATAACAATTATATAGGAGGATTATGAGCTCATCTACTTCCATATCTGTTTTTCTCAATTTTATTAGAATATGTATCACACAACTATTAACCAAGCAAAAGTTCAGGAACTTTATTATTTAATTTAGTTCAGGAACTTCTTTATTTAATCTTTTCAAGTTGCTGCATAAAATGTTTAAAATTAATACAAACCACATTCCTGAAAAGCCTATTTCAGTTGCTCTTTGGGAATTTGAACTTGGAACAGACCAACAATGGCAGAAAAAAAGTTGGTGTGCTAAGTAAATAAATGCAGAACCCCTGCTCCCAGCGCCCGGAGCTGGCCTGGTTCCTGTGCTTTCCAAGATCTGCGTGTCCACCTTCCCTCCTCTTCTTCCAGCTAGGCCTAGCCTTCTGAGCAGTTCCTCTTTGCTTATGTCGGCCAGAGTTAGGGTTCTCATCCCTCGCCTTTGGGGAGTCGTACCTGAGAAGTGCCCCTGAGGGTTGGAGTTATTAAAGACAGATGATCCAAGCAGAATCTGTAAAGGGAAAAGTGCCCCCTGGCGATGACTGGAGACCAGGCACCAACCCCCAGTGTCCTCTCTGGACGTGCTGACCCCCAGCAATGAGTTATGACAACACGGGTGAAGTGTTGTCTACTAGGGACGCCCACGGGAGACTTGATGCCCAAGGTTTTCACTGGGGGCTGGTCACAGGGGCACCCTCTACCTGGCATGTACAAATACTCTCCACTCCCAGAAAGAACACGGATGTGTGGCATAAACAAGCTTACAATCCGGAAGAGTTTGGAGGTAGAAGGAGCAGCCCCAGCCTGACTGAGTAGCCATCCCTAACTCCCGAGCATCCTGGAGAGGATTTAATGAGCTGGCTCATGGAGCGCGGGGACCCAGAAAGGGACAGTGGCTTCGGGGCTTCCCTTCCACCACTCTGCCCACCTGGCCCTCAGCCCTCCATCATCCCAGACAACTTCCACCCCGTCCCCCTTCACTCCCTTCCTCCTGGCAGCTGGGTGTTCATTTACAGCAGCCAGCTCAGTGTCTGCTGGCCACTGGTCTCCCCTGAGTAAGAACCAGCGAGGTGACCAGGCTCCAGACGCCATTCCCTCCTCCTCTCCTTCCAAGCCCCCTCCACCTCCCTCCTAGGCCCTTCTCTGGTTTCCTCTCTGATGGGCAATATATTTGTGTTTTTATTTGCTTAGAGTTTCTTTCTCCCCAGTCCCTGGAATGTAACCCAGACAGAAGGGACTTAACTTTGTTCATAGTTTTGTCCCCAGCAGAACCGTGTGGTTGGCATTATAATCTGTAACATGAGCATCCCTGTTCCCGCAGAGAGTCTTTGAGAATTCATCCTGCTTCTGCCACACAGTGCTGTTCCTTGTCCCCAGACTTCATACTTAAGGCTCTCAGGCCCTTCTCTGCTAAGTCCATGACCCCGCTCTTAGGGTGTGACAGAGAAAAAAGCCTCAAATCCCACTCCGGGCTCACCTGCGCCCTCGATGGTGTCGTCAAATTCCACCTGGAAGAGGTAGCCGGTGTTCCAGGCATAGCGGCAGGCCGCGGCGTCGTAGGAGACCCGGAGAGGGTGCAGCCCGGCGTCGTAGACACTGTCCCTCCAGCGGATGTTGATGGGGGACTGCCGGGAGCCCCCATGCTTGGAGGCCGGGCCCTTCCAAAGCGGGTGCACTGGGGACAGAGAGAGGCAGAGAAGGAGATCCTGATGCTGCACTGGCCTCACTGAGCCTCAGAGGCAGAGGCAGATGGCAGAGATCCCAGCGGGGAGCCTGGGGCCCCAGACTGTCCGCCCCTTACGCCGCCCGCCACCGGGGGCCCTGCTCCACGCCCTCTCTGGACCCTCCCCAGACACCGATTTTCCAGTGCTGCATTGATTTTGTTCTGATCTGTGTCAGTGTGGTTCTAAGAAGCCCTTGCCCGCGGTTCCAGGCCACATCAGGGGAGCAGGTGGGCGAGGCAGAGTGCGGCCGGCTGGGCACCTCTTCCTGTCCCATCACACTCGCCTGGATGACAGCAGGTCCCTCACAGTCTTCCACAAGGAAGAGGGGGGAATATTCCCGCAGCAAGGAAACAGGCAGGATGGTCCTGACCCCTTTCTCGAGGTTCCCGTATTCTGGGTCCCCCCGCCGCCTGGCAGGGCTTTCTCTGCTCTTTGTAGACCCTTGTGGGTCTACACTTCTGCCAATGGCCACCCAAGGCCTGAAATTGCACTTTAGATTCATGTGTTTTGCCTTCCCTGTGAAAGTGGACATGTTGATGAAAGAAATCCTATATATGCAAATATTTTAACAACGATTTATACCTTGATTTGAGAGCGAGCTGAGGAGGAGCACGGAGTTGGAACCTGCAGGGTGGCATAGTAAAGGGGCACCGCCTTCCACACGGGAGGCAACTCATTGAGCTCATCTTGGGCAGGAGTCACCAACCACGTGAAAGACCCAGTACTCATGGGATCTCAGAAGTGGAGGTTGCCGTGAGGACCTTGGCAGTCATCCTACCGGGTCCTGGGTGCAGGCTGGGGGCTGCTGAGGCCAGGCCGGGCATATAAACGAGGTAGCTGACTCTCCCTGGCACTGACACTGGGAGGTGGGAGGGAGAGGTGGTGACTCTGGCTGACTGGGAAGCATGCAGCACTTGTTGCAAGATCTTTAGATTTTTTTTAAGAGAAGATAAAAATGAAGATTTTCGTGCCACATCTCCCCATGTTTGTGTTGATAATTAACTTTGTGTTAAAGTTTTTAACATTTTGTAAGGGGAAAGACACATTCGTGACCAAATAAGCCAGCTCTCCTTACTCACCACTCGAGTTATTGAGTATGTTATTTACCTTCTCCCTGTTGACACCCACCCTCCCACCCCCAGCCTCATCTGTAAGAACAAGAATAATCCTATATAATAAAAGCCTAATATGCTGTGTCCGGTCAACCTGCTGGCTGTTCAACCAAAGTGTAATATGCTAATGATATGCTAAGGCCACTCAACCACTTGCTATGACATTCACTGACCACCAGGGGGCAGATGCTTCAACCTGTAGGTTAGCTTGCTGCTGGGGTCCAACCAATCCGGACTGAACGAGATGGGTCAGATGAGTCCTCCAGTGGTCCCTCCCCTGCTGGCCAACCTCCATGTCCCTCCCCAGCCCCGATCATGCTCCGGTAGGGTCCCTTGGCCTGGCCTGCGCCCTCTCGCAATCCAGGCTGAGGGACCCCTCTCCTCGGAGTGCACGAATTTCGTGCACCAGGCCTCTAGTAGTATCTAATAATAGCAGGTGTAGAATCCATGTTAGCTCCCACTCTGCCCAGTGCCCTAAGGCAATGACTGGCTGGGCTGAGAGAAAGAGCAGCCAGGCCCCCTGCAGCTGTCCAGCACTCCGCCTCTCCGGTTCCTGGTGCTGAATGGATGACAGCAGACTCAGAGCCGGATAATCGGCCTGCACCTTTGTCTGGTGTCCTTTGTTCCGCCTCCTTCTGCTCTAACCCAGATCTGTACCAGGGGTGCCCGGTCTTCCATTGTCTGTTCTCTCCCAAACCCCTCTGAGCTGCACAAACCATGATTGTGTCTGATGGAAAGCGACATTTAACACAGAGTGCAGCCCTCACAAGCCATGTTCACATCCATCCTCCCTAAGGGAAAATAGGGATTTTCGTGGCTGCACAACCCTTAGCATGGACAGACACAGAGGCAGCCTCCCCTGACCAGGAACTCAGCTGCCCCCCACACAGAGATGCAAGGTGTAGAAGATCAAGTGGGGGGTCTTTAGGGTACATTTGCAACATTTCATGAAGGCTGAAGGGACCACCAGCGATGAAACCTCGGCGTTGGACACCGTCCCGGCCACCGAGGAAAAGGTGTCACCTGTCACAGCGTGCAGAAAAGTGCCGCCACTTAAACCATTCAGTGAGTGCTCACAGAGCTCCTCCTGTGGGGCCCACGTTGGCCCAAGTGCGGGAAGGATGAGAGGCATGTCGGACGGATCCGGACGACCCCGCTTGGAGTCCAGCCCAGCCAGGGTGAGCCAAACCCAAGCCCTGCAGACAAATGAGCAAGCAAAGCTCATGGAAACGTTTGAGAGCACGCACTGGTGTGCTGCTGAAGGGTAATGACCAGCTGGGCAGGGGGAAGAAGCCCTGAGGTGGAATGTTTGTTGATTGCCACGTGGGATGCTCCCTCCGGGGCCAATCTTAAGCTATCAACATGAAAGTCACTGATCACAGATCAGAAGAGATGCCCGCTGTTGGTAAAAGGTGGCTTACACACACTGAAACACAGTCCGAGTACGCTTCACTGAAACGGTCCCTAAAATTATTTCTGAACATGTGATAACTCTGACTCTCCTGAGACCACACCACCGGTGATTCGCAGGCATTTTTAGTATTTTAGTAGCAAACGTTCTTTCCCCCATAAATGAAACGTTTTGCCAAATCCCAATAAAACAGTGAAGAGAAAGTCTGGGGTTCCCCCACCAGCAGTTTGAGAACTACAGCCTAAAGGCAGCATAAACCAATTTAGGCACTCGATACAGGGTTACTTCGTTATTTTGTCCTGCACACGTGAGCAAAGATGTGGGCGAGTGTGGTTTGTAAGAATTAAAAACTGAACCCCATCTAATGTCTCCCAACAAGGTAATGGCTAAATACAGGGACATGAGTATGACGGCCCCTAACGATAATAACAGCACTCAGAGGGTTCTCACAAGACGCCAAGCGCTGGTCCAAGCCTTTTTTTTCTGTGAATATACTTTCATTGATTTCAGAGAGGAAGGGAGAGGGAGAGAGAGAGAGAGAGAAACATCAATGATGAGAGAGAATCATCGACCAGCTGCCTCTGGCATTCCCCCTACTGGGGACTGAGCCTGCAACATGGGCATGTGCCCTGACTGGGAATCAGACGTGACCTCCTGGTTCATGGGTTGATGCTCACCTTTTACAGGTGAGAAACTGAGGCTCTGAGAGGCTAAGGAACTTGCCGAGGGGCACGCATCCACAGAGCGGCGAGGCCAAGAGTCCATCCAAGTGGTCTGATGCTCTTAATGGTTGAACTAAGTAATCAGAGAGGACAGTCACTGAGAGACAGTGTGGAGATGTGTGCAGTTAAGAAAGAAAACCAAATGCAGATAAGCATGCACAGTGCAGCACTTTTTACTTTTTGGAAAGTTTTGTGCATGTGTGGATAGGTTTCTCTGTGCATGGGAAAGCATCAGGAAGCTGCACCGCAAAGTACTCTGGGCATTGGGGTTGGAGGGAGACAGGTGGGAGGGTCGTCTATGTGAGGGAATATGCCTCTGTATGGTTTGAAATTTCAGGTAAGTCTGGGCTGGGGCCTGAGGTACCTCATTTCTCACAAGCTCCCAGGTGGTGCTGCGGCTGCTGGTCTGAGCACCCCACTCTGAGTGGGGATAACTGAAAGGACTGGGGTTGGCAGTGGGACCAGGCTTCCATCCCAGCCGCTTCTGGTTGGGGGCCTGAAGTGCATCCTGGTGACTTTGGTTTTCATCTCTGTGCCACCCTCGTCCTGGAGGACTCCTTGGGTTCCCTGCTCTCGGAGGCCTATAGCAGCTCCTGAGCACCACAGTCCTCTTAACGCTTGAGCCCGGGCTTACCCCAGGGCATGTGGTCCAGCGCAGCCCAGGCTGCCTGCCCTCGCTTCACAGCCTGAGTTCCGGCCTGACAGAACCCCCGAGGAGCCTGGAGTGCTCCTCTAAAGTGCCCTGTGGTTTTGAGACCGAGTTCAGCATTGTCCTCAAGGGTGGACCCTCAGACTCATTGGAAAGAACTAACGGTGCTCACCGAGAGCCTGGGGTGTGCCAAGCTTCCCACGCACCATTTCATCTCTACGCAGCCCCGTGCGACACCAAGTCATCCCATTGCATAAATGAGGTCACTGAGGCTCAGGGAGGTGAAGCCGCCGCCCAGCTCTCCCTGCGGACAGGTGTCACTAATGCCTGGGCCCAGGAGCGACGGGCTCTGAGGCCCGTGAACTACCCAGTCCTGGAAAGTGTGGACTATTTACATCAGAAGACACCTTATCAGCCTTCAGCAGGCCCTTTGTCTGACAGAGGGAAAATCTGAGACCCAGAAAGTGAAAGGATGTGTCCAAGTTCTCAGAGCGTTAAGCATGCAAATGCCGGAGTGAGGCGGACAGAGCGGGCAGTCCCCGGACAGAGTGGCTGGGTGTGCTTACTGCCTGTTTGCTGAGAACGTTCTCTGCTGGGGAGGTTTGGAGCTCTGATAACTAGCTCATTTGGTCCTTCAGGGCTGGATGTTTTATAATAACAGCTTGTCTTGGGGAAGGGGTGCCTGTCTTGCTCCAAGCTTCTGGCCCTCCCAACCCCCTTTAACCCCCCCCCCCCTCCCGCCCCACCACCACCACCATGGATCAGGTTAAAGAACTCGCCCAAGGTCGCCCACAGGAAAAGAGACAGAGCAGAAATCTGAACCCAAGCCTTCTGGCTCCAGGCCGCCTTCATTTTGAAAGACACCCTAAAATTAGCTAAACGTCTAATTGCATTTGGGGAAACTGGAGGATTCTAAGAAATTCTACTTACAAGCGTTATTCCTACTTCTCTGCGCACAGGGCACCTGGGAGCACGGTTGCTCGGGCCTCAGCCGATGGCTTCGTAGAGCCCCCCACACCTGCTTGGCCAAGACGGAGAAGCTTGAGGACTTCGCATGGTTCCTGCCCAGCATCGGGGTCCTGAGCATCTTGGGTCTGACCCCGCGGAGCCCGATAAAGAGAGGGTCTTTCCTACTATCCTCGCTTTGACTGGGAAACCGGTGGAGTGGATTGGACCCACTTCTTATGGTAAAAACTCACCCAAACCATGAGCCCTGATAGTTAAATTTCAACCCAGGCCCGCCCCGGCTTCTAGGGTGACACTTGGTTTGGCTTTGGGGTGGGTGCACTGGGACAAGTGGCCTTCACTGTGGCCAGGCCCCTGGGGTCACTGTGCTTTGATCTGGTAAACAGTGAGGTGAGCGGGACAGGAAGGCAGGATTGCTGTGAGCAGGGGAGCAGGTGAGGGCACATGGGAAGGGCGAAGTCCCTGCTCTTGGCATTGACCTTTAATCTGGAGTGAGCAGCTCTCTGGTGCTCCAGACCAGGCACAAAGCCATGCTGTTTGCATGTATAGGGAACAATAGGTTCAAAAGGGCAGGGATGGGACTCAGAGCTGCAGGTGGGTGGGGCAGGTGAGCACGTGACTCTCTGCCTGGGACACTTGGGGAAGCAGCCAGTCCCCTTCTCCGTAAGACAGACATAATTCAGTACAAGTGTGTTCTGCCCAAGTAAGCTGCCCCGGTTAGCCCAGGACTCCCAGGCTGTGGTGCCCCTTTCATGCACAAAACTGTCCACATTTGGACAAAGTAGATGGTCCTCCTCGTTATTCAACCAAATAACAAACAAACTTCCTTTGGACTACCTGGCATTTTATTTCCCACTTTTACCTGTGAAACGATGACTACAGGGTTGGAAAAGTTTGTACCTTTTTGGTGTGTGTGTGTGTGTGTGTGTGTTAAACTTAGAAACTTCAAGGGAACAAGGAATATCACAACTTATCACAGGGTCTTGGTTCTGAAAGACCCTGCAGAATGAGTTCTGAACCTTGCGTCCACTTCGGGCTCCGGGGACCCAAGGATCCCGTGATCACACGCATGATTGGTCTACAGTTTCGCCCAATTCTATGACAGACCCGTGGGTTCATCGCCTTTGCTGCAATTAATAAGAAACAACTCTGGAATAGAGGGTGTCCCTCAAAAATGTCTACACGTACTTTAAATAATTATAAAGGCAGTGTTTATCAAAATCCATTTCATTTTCAACATTGAGCTATCAGCTGTTAAAGTGTGTATACATTTTTGGGGGACACCCTGTCTATGCTTATCCTCCTACAGTGTCACTTTAGAAATGTAGCTACCCCAGGTAGCTTCATTCATTCATTCATTCATTCATTCACCTCTGCCCTAGTTTATCATCTGTAAAGCGAGGAAATAAAACTCTGTTGGGTTGTTGTGAATCGATATGCGTAAACTGCTTAGCTAGTACTGCTGCCATGCAGGCCCTGGATGAGTGCAGGCTTCCCCAGCATGAGCAAGCTGGTCAGCTGACACTCACAGGTCCTCTTTGCTCCTAAGGGCATGTCCTCAGCCATCCAGGCTGCCCTGCCACCTAGAGCCCGCCTATTCTAGGCAGATCGAATCCCTGGCATCCCTACAGGTCTGTGTCTGCCTATTTCCCTCGTGGCCACATGGCAGGGCTCTGCTTTGCTTAGGAAATATTATCAGCCCATGTCAACCTGCACATTCCTCACAGCTGACTCCTACACCACTTAAACTGTTAGCGATAGAAACCGAAATCTCTGCCACTAAAAGTACATAAAAGCCATCTATTGTAGAAGTAGTTCAAAGGTCCAAAGAAAAAGTCTCTCTTTCCCAGAGTGAACTGCTGACTGCAGTGTCTTGTGGCTCTTTCTGGAAATTTCCATGATATTTAAGTTTACACGGTCATGCTCCGTTTAACGACAGAGATGTCTTCTGAGAAATGGGTCACTGGGTGCTTTCATCGTTGTGCAAACATCGCAGAGGACACTCACACGCACGCAGGTGGCAGGCCCTCCACGTGGCTGCAGGTGCTGTGCGTCTACACCACGGGGAGTCTGCTTACACCAGCAGCACCACAAACACTGAGGAATTGTAGTGTGGGACCTGACAGTGACTTTTCTTTTTTGTAATGCAAGTGTCTGAGTGGAGCTCTGACTGCAGTGGCATTCATTTCAAAGGGGCATCCATTTCACAGACAGCTATCTCCAGTAACTAGGACACCAGCCACACACGAGCTGAAGAGCCTGGCACCCACACTGAGGCACCCTTGTTTAGAGATCCTGGTTGATTTAGTAACTGGCCCTTCGGGCCACTTGTTTTCTTCTCTTCCCACACTTCACCTTCTTGCTCTTATATTCTAAATTCACCCGTAAAAAGTGAGCCCATGAAACCCCAGGACTCTATGCTCGACCCCAACCAAGGAGAACTCTGGG
The DNA here is from genome assembly GCA_004026665.1 of Murina feae. Taxonomy (NCBI): domain Eukaryota; kingdom Metazoa; phylum Chordata; class Mammalia; order Chiroptera; family Vespertilionidae; genus Murina; species Murina feae. The sequence goes on along the minus strand of PVJC01007246.1, from coordinate 9,572 downwards.
GCCCTGCTCTCTCTCCACCAGGGTCCTTGCTGGGTGCCTCCAGGTGTGAGTAATACACTTTTCCCTCCAAGAAGCCTGCCGAATGGTTATCACTGAAGGGCATCTTGCTATCATAATAAGAACCACCAGGGTCGGCCAGTCAATACATTAGTTTAGAAAGAGGCGATATCTGAGAGAAAGGGACACAGAGAGAACATGACGTTGTTCAACCAAGCAATTCCTATTCCTATATCCTGAACTCCACTTCCAAATTTTTCATTTACGTGAATCCTGAAGTTCCTTTTATTAAGCGTGGTAATTTTTTCTCTATATTCCGAAGGGTCCTAACTCAGTAGATAGTTTAGTTTTTATCTTAGAGAGCAAGGAACCAAAGCTGACATACACGGTCTAAGTCCTCCCTGGCTAGAAAGTGGCCCAGGCAGGACTCAAGTTCGTGGCCTTGAGCTCATTATCTCTCTGAGCGCCACCACATGGCTGTTGGTTGCTTCCACTGGCGTACACATAAGGTGCACAATCAGTGCGTGTTGTATTGTAGGAGATGGCCAGTCACCTGTTCTGACCTATCACCCGGTGCTAGAGTTTTAGTTGGACTATAAAGTGTATGTGGAAGTCTATGCCCCAGTTATCTATTGCCACTAAACAAACCACCCGAAACTTAGCGGCTAAGGACAACCTGTGTCATGCGGGCAGGGCTCACTGGGAACCGCCAATCTCTGGTCCAGGAGGCACCGGCTGAGGTGGCTCATCTGGGGCTGGAGGATCCACTGCCGGGATGGGGCGCTCACACGGCTGGCCGGGCGGTGACGCCTGGCTGGCGGCTCCTCTCCATGTGGGCCTCTGAGCCAGGAAGTTGGCTTTTACTCACCCAAAACATTTAGGAAGTCAAGCAGTTTCTTCAATAAGTTAAACTCAGAATTACCAGGTGACCCAGCAATCCTATTCTCAGGCTTCTGCACAAGAGAAATGAAAACATACATCCACACAAACACGCAGACACAAATGTTCATAGCAGCTTCATTCGCAATGACCAAAAGGCAGGAATAACCCACATGTCTATCCATGAACAAATTAAAGTGATATATCACCTAAACGCAATTATTCAGCCATAAAAAAGATTGAGGCTACAGTAATCAAGGCTGTGTGGTACTGGTGAGAGAACAAACAGATCAATAGGACAGAATAGACCCACATGAATATAGTCAACTGATCTCCAACAGAGGAATAATGGTAGAATGATGGGGATGAGTCAACTAATGGCGCCGGAACATCTGGACATCCACATGCAAAATAAATGCAAGCAGATATAATAGACCTTACACCCTTCACACACACACACACACACACACACACACACACACACACACACAATAAGTTAAAAAGGATCACAGAGCTCAGTGCAAAATACAGAACTATGAAACACCTAGAAGATAACATAGGAGAAGACCTACATGACCTTGGATTTGGAAATGACTTTTCAGATATAACACCAAAGGCATGATGCATGAAAAAAATCATAGATATGTTGGACTTCAATAAAATGAAAAACTGCTCTGTGAAAGACGCTGTCAAGACAAGCTATAGACTATAGTAGCAAAAGATGCTATGAGTGTGCAGCAGGAAGAATGAATCCAGTGTCGCTGATTGGCCCTGAGTGATGACGTATCAATGTAAGTTTACCTGCAACAAATGCATCACTCTGGTGAGGGATGCTGATAATGGGAGAGGCAGGGGCATATGGGAAATCTCTGTACCTTTCTGCTCAACTTTACGTGGACTGAACACTGTTCTAGAAAACAAAGTCTATTAGTGTAAACAAATGCTGACACATGCTACAACATGCATGAACCTTGAAAACATCATGTTGAGTGAAAGAAGCCAGTCACAGAAGGTCGCATATTGTATGATGCCACTTATATGAAATACTCAGCATAGGCAAATGCGATGAAATACTATGTAGAGATAGAAAGGAGATCAGTGGTTTCCAGGGGCTGGGACAAGGGGGCAAGGAAAAGGGGGAGTGACTGATAAAGGTATGAGGTCTCCTTTTGGAGTAATAAAAAAGTTCGGGAACGAGTTAGTGGTGATTCTTTTTTTTTTTTTTTTAATATATTTTATTGATTTTTTACAGAAAGGAAGGGAGAGGGATAGAGAGTTAGAAACATCAATGAGAGAGAAACATCGACCAGCTGACTTCTGCACACCCCCAACTGGGGATGTGCCCGCAACCAAGGTACATGCCCTTGACCGGAATCGAACCTGGGACCCTTGAGTTCGCAGGCTGATGCTCTATCCACTGAGCCAAACCGGTCAGGGCGTGATTCTTGCACAACATTGTGAATGTACTTAATGCCTGTGCATCTTAAAATGGTAAAATTAAAAAAATTTGTAAATATAATAAGAAAAAAACAGAAAAAAAAAAGCAGTCAAGCAGGTTTGGCAAAGTATACATGGGCCAGCGGGCTATCACATGATTTAGGCAAAAGCACAGAAATTGGGATCTAGAGAGCAATCAATCATGGTGGCTAATGATATTTCTTTTCATTGGTAGTAGATCAGTAGTAGTGTTACTGTCTGAGTCATTTATATAGATTTTTTATTTTTATTTTTACAAAAAGTAGCAGGGTGTCTTCTCTGTGTCAAATGCTGTGAGCAAGCACTTTGCATAGTCAATTTCAAGACTTAGAAACAACTCTGTGAGGTAGACTGCATTGTCTCCTTTTACAGATGAGACATTGAAGCCTGGGATATCATGTTACCAGCCCAGTGGAGTCCATTGAATCTATACTCAAAGACAGGCTACTCACAGCTAACTTTCATGAGGTCTTCCTACCCTAGTTCCAGGAAACAAAGGCACAGGAAGTTTAGGTAGCTTTCCCAGTTTCACAGGACATTGTATTCATGCGACGGTGTTTGGGTAGGGTCTTTATTGCTTTTACATTTTTTGAAAGTGTTTATTTTCTAGCTTTCTAGAGGTATAATTGACCAATAAAATGATGATTGAATAAATGTGCACATTCTGAAAGGATAACCACAATCAGATTAACTTACACCTCTACCACCTGTAATGAGAATACTTGAGATCTTAGTAAATTTCAGTTATGCTACACAACAGCGATTTTCAGCCTGTTTCTTCTCATGGCACACATAAAGTAATTACTAAAATTCTGCAACACACCAGAAAACATATTTCTTGTCCACTTGACAAAAATAGGTATTATGTGAATTGACCAATAATATGCAACTCTATTATATTTCTGGTTCAAGACAAGGCATTCACAGCAGATGGCTATTGTGTTGGCTGTTCCCATTTTTTTATTTGACCATCTAAGGGAAAAGAGGTCAGTGCCCTCAAGTAGCATGTTTTAAAAATTCTTGTGGCACACCAGTTGGAAACGCTGCTATATAGTATTATTACTAGAGGCCTGATGCATGAAAATTCATGCAAGAGTAGGCCTTTCTTCTCCCGGCTGCCGGCAACGGCTTCCCACAGGCACCCAGGACCCAGGCTGGCTTTCCTCCAGCCTGGCTTCGTCTGGAAGGATGTCCGGAAGATATCCGGTCTAATTAGCATATTACTCTTTACACTTGATCTTAGCCAAAAGGCTGAGAAGCGATAGCATATTACCCTTTAATTATTATAGTCACTATGCTGTACATTAGATTTGCAAAATATATTCATCATATAACTAAAAGTTTGTACCCATGGACCAGTATCTCTTATCTCCCCCACTACAGGCCCTGGTAAGTATTCTCTGTTTCTGTAAGTTTGACTATTTCAGATTCCGCATATGAGATTATTCAGTATTTGTCCTCTAGGATCATCCATGTTGTTGTTATTGATGGTGGTGGTGGTGTGTGTGTGTGCATGTGTGTGAATGATATCTCACATCTTGTGCATTCATTCATTGGTAGACACTTAGGTTGTTTCCCTGTCCCACTGAATGTGAACAATGCTGCAATAAACACAAGGGAGCAGATATCTCTTCAAGGTACTGAGTTCTTTCCTTTGGGTAAGAACCCGGAAGTGGGATTGCTGAATCATACGGTAATTCTATTTTAAATTTTTAATTTTTTGAGGAAACTTTATACAGCACTGGCTGGTTTGGCTCAGTGGATAGAGCGTTGGCCTGCTGACTCAAGGGTCCCAGGTTTGAATCTGGTCAAGGGCATGTACCTTGGTTGCAGGCACATCCCCAGTTGGAAGTGTGCAGGAGGCAGCTGATTGATGTTTCTCTCTCATCAATGTTTCTGACTATCTCTCTCTTCCTCCCTGTAAAAAATCAATAAAATATTTAAAAAAAACTTTATACAGTTTTCCATTTGGCTTTTCCACCAGCAGTGCTGAGAGTTCTTTTCTCTACATCCTCACTAAAACTTGTTATCCCTGGTCTTCTTGATTATAGCCATTTTAACAGGTGTGAGAAGATAGCTCATTATGGTTTTGATTTGCATTTCCCTGAGGATTAGTGATAGTGAGCACTTTTTCATGTAGCTAGAATAACTTCTGTGGAAAAATGTCCATTCAGCTCAAGTTATTGTTTTTTTTTCTTTGCTGTTTAGTTGCATAAGTTCCTTATATCTACACTAATAAAACGAGAAACATGCAAATTGGTGTCACCCCGCTACATCCACCAGCCAATCGGATGAGTATGCAAATTAACCCAACAAAGATGGCAGTTAATTTGCATACACAGGTGCAGAGCGAAGACTGAAAGCTCCGGCCCGGAGCAAAAACTGAAGAGGCTTGGCTTCTCCGCTGCAGCCATAGCGAGCTGCTGGAGGGAAGGCCTGGGTCCTGGGTGCTGGAGGAAAACCAGTGCTAGCAGCCAGGGGAAGGGAAGGCCTATTGCACAAACCTCTTTGTGCAACAGGCCTCTAGCATTTTGATATTAACCGATTCTCAGATATATGGTTAACAAATATTTTCTTCCATTTTGTATGTTGTCTTTTCATTTTGCTGTACAGAAACTTTTAGGTTTTGCTTTTGCTGCTTGTGCTTTTGGTGTCATAGCGAAAATAATCACTGTCAAAGCCTGTATGAAGCAGTTTCCCCCTATGCTTTCTTTGAGGAGTTTTATGGTTTCAGGTTTTTAATACACTTCTAGCACTAATTTTATGTATGGTGTGAGGTAGGGGGCACATTTCATTCTTTTGCATGCTGATATTGCTTTCCTAGTAGCATTTATGGAAAAGACTATTATTTCTGTCCTAACTGGTGTGGCTCAGTTGTTTGAGTGTTGTCCTGTGCACCTAAGGTTGCCAGTTCAATTTCCAGTCAGGACACATGCCTAGGTTGCAGGCTCAATCCCCAGTAGGGGACATGCAGGAGGCAGCCAGTCAATGGTTTCTCTCTCACACTGTTTCTCTCCCCCACCTTCCTCTCTCCCTTCTTCTTTCTCTCTCAAATCAATATTTAAAAAAAAAAATAATAAAGAAAAGACTATTCTTTCCTCTTTGTGTATTCTTAGTGCCCTTGTCAAAGATTAGTTAACAGAATACATCTGGGTTTATTTCTGGACTTTCTATACATAGTTCTATTGGTCTATGTCTATTTTTATGCCAGCATCACACTGTCTTAATCACTAGAGTTTTGTAATGTAGTTTGAAATCAGAAAGTGTGATATCTCTAGCTTTGTTCTTCTTTCTCAGGATTGTTTTGGCTTTTCAGGATCCTCTGTGGTTTCATACAAACTTTAGGATTGTCTTTTATATTTCTGTGGAAAACACCATTGTAATTTTGCTAGGAATTAGAATGAATCTGTACATGGCTTTGGGTAGTATGAACATTTTAACAATATTAATTCTTCTGATGTATAAACATGAGATGTCTTTCCATTGATTTGTGTCTTCATTTCTTTCATTCATGTCTTACAGTTTTCAGTGTATAGACTTTTCACCTCACTGATTAAATTTACTCTAAGTATTTTACTTTTTGGTGTTATTGTAAATGGGATTATTTTCTTCATTTCTTTTTCAGATAGTTTGTTGTTGATACATAGAAATGCAACTGATTTTTTGTATATTTGCTTTCATATCCTGTCACTTTACTGACTTTATTAGTTATAACAGTTTATTGATGGATTCTTTAGGGTTTTCTATGTATAAGATTATGATATCTGTAAACAAAGACAATTTAACTTCTTCCTTTCAGGTTTGGATGCATTTCATTTCTATTCTTGTCTAATTGCTCTGGCTAAGATTTCTAGTACTATTCTATTTATTATTAATATTATTTTGTTAATCCTCACCCAAGAATATTTTTCCATTGGTTTTTAAAGTGAATTAAAGGGAAGGGAAGAGACAGAGTGAAAGAAATATTGATGTGAGAGAGACACATCAATTGGTTGCCACCTGAAACTGAGGTATATACCCTTGACTGAAATCGAACCTTTAGTCTGCAGTCAACACTGTTTCCATTGAGCCAAAATAGCTAGGGCTCCAGTATTATTTTAAATAGGAACAGGCATTTTTGTCTTGTTATACATATATTCTTATTGATTTCAGAGGGGAAGGGAAGGAGAAATAGAAACATCAGTGATGAGAATTCTTGATTGGCTGCCTCCTATACGTCCCCTACCAGGGATTGTGCTCACAACCCTGGCATCTGCCCTGACCAGGAATCCAACCATGAGCTCCTGGTTCGCAGATAGGTGCTCAACCACTGAGCCACTCTGGCCAGGCTTGTTCTTGATCTTAAAGGAAAAGTTTTCAACCATTTCACCATTGAGCATGATATGATGTTGGTTATAGACCTGTCATATACGGCCTTTATTATATTGAGTTTTTTCCTTCTATACCATATTTGTTAAAAGTTTTAATCATGAAGGATATTGAATTTGTCAAATGCTGTTTTTTTGCACTTATTGAGATGATCATGCAATTTTTATTCCTCATTATGTTAATGTGTAGGTCACATTATGGATAAGTGTAGCTCCCTCTGGGTCTCTGGATGGGTGGGAGTGCTCCTGAACCATGGCTAAGAGGGGCTAAGCTCAGGTCTCAGGCTGCTTTAGGGTCCACAGCCAGAACCAAATTCAGTGGGCCTGTTATGGGGCCTGGGCAGGCCTGATTCTTGCTGGGTCCCTTGGCAGACGATGCTGGTGGTAGGACCAAGGTCAAATGGAGTGTAGCCAAGTCCACAGGAGGATGGTCTGTTTCTGAATCTGTAGCTGAGACCAAGGTCAGTGGGTCTGTCATCTGGGGACATCTTACTCAAAATGGCCCCCTTGGTTTTGGGCTCCACTAGGGTTTAAACAGTCTCTTACCTAAATCCCAAAGGTCTCACAAAAGCACCTCTGTCCATGGATGGCTGCCAAATCACTGTTGCTGAGGGAGGATATGATGGGGATGATCCTATTCTGCCATGTTATTGACATCACTTCCTGGTCCTTAAATCTCTTGAAGGCCAGTCCCAGGTTGGGGTGGGATCCATTCGAGGGGGAGATGGGCTACAGTGGGCGTTGGGGTGCTGCTTTTCCTCATTTCCCCTAAATTATCATTTGGGCTCTATCTCCAGGACTCTAGGTTGTCCCCTAACCAGCTAGGTGTGCATATTAACACCCTCCTCTATTTGAGCTTCCTGGCAGCAAAATGAAAAATAAATCGTAAGCAGTTATACTTTTGATTGATTTAACTTATTTTTTAAAAAACTTTATTGTTGAGAGCATTACAGATGTTCCCTTCTCCCCTCCCCATGCCCCGCACCACCTGATTCCAGCCCCACCCCATGCCTTCACCACCACACTGTGTCCACAGGTAAGATCTTTGGTTACTCTCTTCCCACCCATCTCCCTCCTTCCCTCTGAGATTCATCAGTCTATTCCATGCTTCCATGCCTCTGATTCTGTTTTATTCACCAATTTATTTTGTTCATTAGATTTCTTGTTTGCTTATTTTGAGTTCTAGATTTGATTGTTGACAGATATGTGTTTGTTGCCATTTTATTGTTCATAATTTTCATCTCCTTCTTTTTCTTAAATAATAACATTCAACATTTCATGTAATACTGGTTTGGTAGTGATGAACTCCTTTAGCTTTTTCTTGTCTGTGAAGCTTTTAATCTGACCCTCAATTCTAAATGAGAGCTTTGCTGGGTAGAGTAATCTTAGTTGTAGGTCCTTACTATTCAATACTTTTAATATTTCTTGTTGAGAAATCAGCTGACAGTTACCTTGCAGGTAACTAACTGCTTTCCTCTTGCTGCTTTTAAGATTCTCTCTTTATCTTTAACCTTGGCATTTTAATTATGGTGTGTCTTGGTGTGGGCCTCTTTAGGTTCCTCTTGTTTGGGACTTTCTGCACATCCTGGACTTGTAAGTCTATTTTGTTCACCAGGTAAGGGAAGTTTTCTGTCATTATTTCTTCAAATAGGTATTCAATTTCTTGCTTTCTCTCAGTTTCTTCTGGCATCGCCATAATGTGAATGTTGGTATGCGTGAAGTTTTCCGAGAGGCTCCTTACATATTTTTCTTCATATTTTTGGGTTCTTTATTCTTTTTGCTCTTCTGATTGGGCATTTTTTGCTTCCTTATATTCCAAATCATTGATTTGATTCTCAGAATCCTCTACTCTACTGCTGAATCCCTGTAAGTTGCTCTTTATTTCAGTTAGTGCATGATTAATTTCTGACTGGTTCTTTTCCATGTCATTGCAATTCTAAATCCCATGAAGCTCTCATGAAGATTCTTTTTTTTCCAAACATCAATGGCATTTTATTTAGGAAGTTTCTATGTATCACACAGATATTAACTTCCTTTCTCTCATTTTTTTGGAGACTCTTTAAAAAAAATCTTCATTGTTCATATTATTACAGTTGTTCCTCTTTTCCCCCCCATAGCTCCCCTTCCCCCAGTTCCCACCCACCCTCTGCCTTTACCCCTCCCACTGTCCTCCTCCATAGGTGTACAATTGTTGTCCAGTCTCTTCCCACATCCCCAATACCCCTTTCCCCCTGAGAATTGTCAGTCCACTCCCTTTCTATGCCCTTGATTCCATTCTATTCACCAGTTTATTCTGTTCATCAGATTTTTTTATTCACTTGATTTTTAGGTTCACTTGTTGATAGATATATATTTGTTGTTCATAATTTTTATCTTTACTTTTTCTTCTTCCTCTTCTCAAAGGATACCTTTCATCATTTCATATAATACTGGTTGAGTGGTGATGAACTCTTTTAGCTTTTTCTTGTCTGTGAAGCTCTTTATCTGACCATCAATTTTACATGATAGCTTTGCTGGGTAAAGTAATCTTGGTTGTAGGTTCTTGCTATTCATCACTTTGTATATTTCTTGCCACTCCCTTCTGGCCTGCAAAGTTTTTGTTGAGAAATCAGCTGACAGTCATATGGGTGCTCCCTTGTAGGTAACTGACTGCTTTTCTCTTGCAGCTTTTAAGATTATCTCTTTGTCTTTTGCCCTTGGCATTTTAATTATGATGTGTCTTGGTGTGGTCATCCTTGGATTTTTTTTTGGGGGTTCTCTGTGCTTCCTGGACTTGTAAATTCATTTCTTTCACCAGGTATGGGAGGTTTTCTGTCATTATTTCTTCAAATAGGTTTTCTTTTTTTTTTTTTT